>VFFE01006624.1:43030-70282 GCA_008921705.1 Burhinus oedicnemus | reverse complement strand
ACCTTCTAAATTAAAAAAAAAAAAAAAAAAAAAAAAAAGAAAGTAGAGTTTTACTGTTTTATCTGTAGGTGTATTTTGCTTCGTGGCAATCAAAGCACCAGTGAATGCTTTCTTCTGAGTAAATTTAGGCAATAAAACTAAAGAATTGGAGAAAAATATATAAGTGACATGACCGATTTAATGGTTGCTTTGGCAAAGACAAAGTTATTTGAAATGCAAAGCCACCTTATGAAGAATATGTGAGATGAAATTAGTCAACAGTAAGTATGAGTAATCTTTGAACAATGAAATCATAGCTTTAAAAAGAACTCAATCGATTTAAATATAAAGAATTTTTTCTGACAACTTGATCAAATGTAGATATTCCTGATTCAATGTAATGTATATTACACTTGTTGATTATCTGTTAAACTTGGAGTCAGTACAGATTATTTATGTAAGAGGTACAAGGAACATGTATGGAGTCAAATAATAATAATCACAACAACCCAGAATGACACTGATAAAAGTAGGTATCTTGATATACTTGTTGGAATCTGTTTGAGTAATCAAATAGAGCACAGCTCTTACTTTAGCTGACCCTTCTTTTTCTCTTGTCAAGATAATGAAAAAAAAAAATTTCAACATTTGTGTCTTCTGCTAATTCAAAATGTGATTGAGATAAGTTAATGAACTCTTCTGGATATATTTGCAGAGGATATACTGGATTTTTCAAGCCAAACGTCTGAAAGCAAGCTGAAGACCATGTTGAGACTGTTTCACATTCATGGATCTTATCATTGAATCATAACAAGCTCAAAAAGCAAAAGAAAATACTGGTGGGAGGAAAGAGCCATTCAAAAGAAAAGCTTTTTAATGGAGAAAGTTTGTGGATAAACTTTTTTGCATGAACAACTTGTGCTTAATTCTTAATTGAAATTATTGGCAAAATATATTGAGGGTTTTTAAATATACATATGCTTCAAAGAGGACTGGGGTCATGTATGAGGTAATACTCAGTTTTTTCACCCGGTTTGTTGTGTATGCTTGCATTTGCAGTAGGCTGTAGAGAAGTTTTAGTTAGGTTACAATGAAGGGAAAGTCCAGTATATTGCCCCAGAAAGTGGATCTCTCTGGTTGTTCTGGTGACACTGTGCGTCTTTTCAGGGCTGAGTTTGAAGTGTAGTACTTCAACAGTATTTGGTATCTTCAACAGAAACAAGTGTTTTTTATGTGAAGAGTAACTCCTGCTTTACTGTCAAAAGCACTTCTATGCTATTAGTCACTTCTCCAATACTAAGATGTACCAGACATATCCCTGCATCAGGCTGTTACCTCTCTGATGGACAGGTATTTGTTATGCTGCTGCTTCTTTCTTATTACAGTTTTCTTACATCAACATCATATTAGGTGTTATACATTTGTTTTCCTTTTGACAGTCTAACCTCAGTAGCCCTAAAAGGTGACTCTGGCTCGAATATGAATTATTTGAAAATATATTGTGCAATTGGTACTGCTTTTATATATATCTTCCACTGCTGGAAAGATTTGCAGGCAGGCATGTAGGTGATTGCTTACTGTCCTGTGCCACTGCCACATGCGTTCTGTAAGTGGTGGTGTCACTTGTAAACGTGCACATCTATCCCTCTAATAGCTGATCAGGCTTAAGTTCTCAGAGCTGTTGTGCACTTTTTTGGTATCTGGTAGTCTTAGTAATTGGCTTTTCCCCGCCCCCCCCCGCCGGAGATTTTACTTTTGTCCACAAGAAATCCCAACTGTGTATCCTTGTTTGGAGCCAGTTTGCTGTTTTCAGTGTCAGCTATTCCTCTGAGTGACTCTGGGACTGGTCTTAGCAGCCGTACATAGTCTTCCTGTCGATGGCTAAAATCCTCTCATTTATATGAGGGCAGGCATGCAACACATGAGAGAGAAGGGAGAGACTGTCCCAGGAGATGGGGAGAAGCGTATGCTTTTCTGAACACAGCTCCACTTTTTTTTTTTTTTTAAGTCTTCAGGATATGCAAACGTCTGGAGATGCCCGGAAGTATTTCTCCAGTTCCTTAGACAGACTTATCCTGGTTAAAACCTAGCAAGTAAAGGAGCCTTTTCCCTGCTATTCTAGTCATTCTCCAGGATAAGCATGCATTAAATTAACTGGAGAAGCTGACTTTCTATTAATTCTGGCCTGAGCACACTGTTGTTTTTCTGTGCTAGCTTCTGTTGAAAAATATGTATGTATTATGTGTCTTTGAGTTTGATCAACACTTTTGAGTACTAAATAAATGTCTCAAATGCTTGATGGCTGCTTGCAAAACTAATCTGCTGCTATAAGAGCATTTACTTGTTCTACCCAACTCCTTCAGAGAATGAAGGCTAGGCCTGGTTCTAGCATCTTCACAGACTAAAACCATTTAATAGGCTGAATACTAGTCATGGAATTTCATGGTTGTAAAAAGGTATAAAGTATTCTGATACAAAGCAAGAATCTTTCAGCCACACAGGCTTACCAGCACTAAGCAGGAGGGGTTTCAGAGCCTCCATTCTCCCTCCACAGCACTTCATGGCTATTTTCTTGGCCTGAAGCAATTCAGATATCCTGAAAGACTCCATTTAATCAAATGGAACAAGCAGCACTACTGTCCTGGACCTTGCTGTAGTCCTGCCCCTTCAACTAATGAAATTCCCAAAAGGGCGTATAAATGTCTTGAGCAGTTCTGCACTCAAGTGTCCTTTCCTGCATTAGGGACCTGTAGAGTTGTAGCCAGCAGTTCTGGGGTTCTCACCATAAGCCACTCTCATAATTTTTCTTGCCTGTTAAACAATGTTTTCTGCTACATTTCATAGCTATTTCATAACTAATATGAAAGGGATTCAAATAATATTTTGAGATGAATTATCTTCAAGATGATAATTGAAATCTTAAAATCTTGTCTACTCAAGCTATTGTGACATGATGCTGACATGGGGCTTTTTGAAATCTAGAAATGAAGTTTTACTAGTTAATTTTGTTTTTCTTGCCTACAGTATTATCCTAATACAAGTAATATTGCTGTTTGTATTTATGTTCTTTATAGCAGGACTGTTGCTCTGAGGTGGATGTAATCAGAGCAGCAAAACAAAAACTAGTTTTAGTTTGTTGTGCTTTACCTTGAAAAACCTTTTAGGTTTCAGTAAAGCCTAAGCAGTAGTTTGAGTATGGGGGGGGAGGGCGGAAGTTGGCAGAAGTGAAAGCTTAAGCAGTATTGGAAACTGATCTGTATTCAAAATAAGCTGGGGAGGGGGGATGGAAAGTTTTGTATTTTGTTTTGTTTCTTCCCCCCCCACCTCAGATCAGTTCTCTCACATAGGTGGCTGTGTGGCCATCTGATAAACTGCATGTGTTCAAACGCTGGAACAACCAAGGATGTAGCCGTGGGGCCAGAGGAGGTCGAGGCTCCCCTTAAACCAGTATTGCTGTGGAAGAAAGGCTTGCCCTGCCGTGCGCTAAAGCAATATGACATATCAGAGTGGGAATAATACAAAAGAACTTAAAAGTTGCAGGTTGGTTTGTTGTGGGATGAATCTGATCACAGCATTGGCCTGTCAGAAAGTGCTGTTTGGATAAACAGTAGATAAATAACAGGGGGAGTTGATTCAGACTGCAGTTGTGTTGTGCTTAATCCAGTTTAACTGTGGGCTGCTTCTGCTAGAGGCTATTTCACCACTTCTTGTGTACAGAATTTAGAGGTCCTGCAATTTGATGATGGATTCCTTCCATTTGTTGAGCCACTGAAAGACTAATTAATTTTTTTTTTTCTTTCCTAGTTTATCCTCCCTAACAGTAATCTCAAACTCAGCTTCTGCCTGTGTGATTGCTAGATCAGATGTAAGGGAAGGGTGAGAACGGGATTACATCTTCTAGCAGTAGCCTGCAGTCAGAAAAGATTGAACCCAGCACAAAATCTCACTTCAATATTTAGGAACATCTGGGAAGCAACGAAAAAAGTATAGCCTTTAGTTTTCCTTTTGCTGTGCTTTTTTTCATTTGTTTAAGTATATCATATGTGCCAGCTAACAGAAGCTTCTCTCTATAATCCTATTTGTTGTCAAAGGAGCATCTAAATTGTTCTGCCTTGTAACACCTGTAAAGTGGTCAATGCTTTCTTAAAAATATTTTGCCTGAGGTTAAACTACAAATACAGATCTTGCAGTGAAATGAAACTTCCCAGATGGTTGTCAAATGGATAAATTACAAGCATCACTTTTAGTGCCTCCCATTGTGCTGCTTTTCATGTTTTTATAAATCACTAGAGCAGTTAACTGGAGTCCAGGCTTCCTTGGTCATTTAAAGGATCGTGGATGCTTTAGCTTATCTGTAAGATGTGATACTTGCTTTGTTCCCTGTTGTCATTATTCAGATATTCCAACCAGGTGGTTGCATGTGTTCCATCAACAGCTATAGCTGATGTTGGAGCTGCCTTGTATTTTGGGAGTACCTTGTTTCCCCATACAGAAATTGTGGCATTTATAAGGAGCAATGACAACATCCAGTGGCCACACTATGGAATCGCATGTACATCAGTCCACAGGAATACAACTTTCTACTAAGAAGACATCAGTCAATGCCGGCGATGTTATCTATCAACTTAAATATTAAACCTCATGCTGTTCTTGCAGTAATACCCACTTTTACAAAGGGGCAGTTGACATTGTGGTATGGAGCTGATCAAGTCCGTGAATCTCTTTGTTCTTGTCTGGTCTAATGCAAGTTGAAGGGTTTAAAAAAATAATTAGCACAAATGTGCACACACAGGAAATGGTCCATGGAAGAAGATGTGGTGATACATGGGCATTTCTCCTGGCGAGAGACCAAGCGAAGGATTGTTTGCTGAATACCCAGCAGGAAGGTGTTCAAATACTTTAATAATTCCTGGCTTAAAGCCCTCCAGTTACACTCCCTAATGATTGCTTATGCAATTGTTGTAAACCGGTCTAAGGCTTTGCTGCCTTTCCTCTCCCCCAGCTGCAGGTCCCACGCCCTCAGTTACATCACTGCAGTTGTGGCTGCAGGGGAAGCCATTCCTGCTTGCTCAGCCACCAGGAACTAATTGTTGTTTTCCAAGGTTAAATTATTCACAGATTCTGCATGCTGACCCAAATCGCTGCTCACCTGCAAAGGCACAGATGGGTGTTGAGGCAAGAGGAGGGAAAGGGCAGAGGGAGGGGGAGCCAGGACCTCCTCCTTCACAGACAGCTTAAGCTGCTTGGGGAATCGTATCCTGGCTGGCTGCTTTGGTAAGGTTTCCTGAGGGTCTTGTCCCATGAGCAGCTGAAACAGCTGCTCTTCTTCAGCCTATCACCCATTGCTCTTGCTCCCAAACCCCCCTCCCCTTCCTGGGGCAACTGCTTGGGTGGTTGTGCATGAATTAGACTGGAGGGGATACAGCTGCTATGGCAAACCTCAGCTTTGGAAGATGGCCCTGTGGGTGCATGGTGCTGTGGTTTGTTCCTGGCCATGTAGGCTGCTGTGATGGTGGGACCATATTTCAAACCTTTAGTACATTTATATGCATGTGCTTCCCTTCTCCCTTTCAAGCATAAGCCTCCTGCTTTCCCGTGCAGTTCTTAAACCAAAGGCAGCAGGAGTGTGGCATGATTGCCTGCAGGCCCCAGGCTAGGGAAAGGGCTGTGGGATGGTGCGCAGCCCCGGCTGAGCAGGCAGGTAGCGAGGGGTGTTGGTGCATGGCTTGCGCTGTTCTTCAAATGCTCTACCTGGGACTACTGTTGGGGCTCTCCCCTCTTGACCTCTGAAGCCTAGGGTATGTGCTTCATCGCTTTCAGCTAGAAGACCTCAGCAGAAGACTAGAAGGAAAAGGGTCAGCTATGCTTGCTCCTATCTCTTGCTCAGCAATGGAGTGGTCTACGTCTCCCAAATGTGCGCTGAGGACTCAAGGAAAGGAATACTTGGATCCAAACAGCATGCACAGCAGAGCTGTCTGGGGCAGGTGCAGATTTCTGGCCCCTGTTAAAAGACCTCCAGGTCTCTTCAAGCCTGAAGACATAACTCATGTATTCCTGAAGCATGGGGGGGGGGGGGAATTCATGCCTCAGCCAGCACCAAGGAGCTCACCCAGAGGTGCCCTTGAAGCTGTTGTCACTTGCAGCATTCACTGGATTTTCTTGCTGAGTGTTGAAAAGGTCAAGTGAGTTTTTGGGCCAGGATGTCTCTACTTAAGCTTGTCAGTTCTGTGAGACTGGAAACACCCCAGCGAGGATCCCGAACACGCCGGCCCCTCTGAACCCAGCCCTCAGCCATTTTTTATTTCCAGCACCTTGCCTGGTATGCCAGCCAGGCACCTCCTCATTGCTGACAGGTCTTCGTGGCCAGGCGCAGGGCCTGCTGTGCACCACACAACGTGGGTGTTTTACAGTTCACATTCCTCAGTATCCTGTTCTGTTGGAGGAACTGACGCTTTTTTTTTAACCCAGCCAATCTGCTGTAATGTCTAGACACAAGGGCTGAGACAAGAGCAGCAGGTAATTGAATTGCTTTGGCAGGTCATGTCTTAGCTGTCACATTACTTACATCGCTGTTCTTTGAACACGACCATAGCCATTGTTATTCATTTGTTCTGACACAACAGGGTTTCTGAGATCTCATTTTTCCATGTTTTCCATCGCAAGAGTGAGAACGTGCTGATAATGCTTGATGTTTTCCTGTTTCCGCTTTCTCCAGAGCAGTAAAGCAAAACTCAAGTCTTCACGCCTGTTCCAGTCAGATGGAGAACATGGCGCTGGAGCAGGGAGTGTGTCTGATGCAGCCCAGGTTATTGACAAAGTGTGTGTGTGAGCCTTGTCCTCGCTGGGAGGGAGGGAATTAACTAGGCACCAGTTCCTCTACCAAAGACACAGGCAGCTGCTCCCAAAAACACTGCAGAAAAGCCTTTATAAGGGGTTGTGCTGCCATAGTAGGGAGCTGACTAGGTCTGTGAATCTCTCTGATCTTGTCTTATTCAAGTTGAGAAATTGGGGGAAATTGCCTTGGTTTTGTAGCTGGGTCCATTTGACTGTGCTGCGCCCCACAGGCAAGGGGCACAGGGCAGTTCTGGCCCTGCCAAGGGAGGCCACCTGGCTCACTGCTGCAGCCAGAGGGGCCAGGACTCACAGGGGCAGGAGACCTGCACGAGTGGCCCAGGTGTTTGTCACCAGTTAAAGGCAGAGAAAAAATGAGCCCCTCTGAGGAAGGACAGGGATATGCTGAGGCCTGGAGGGTCACCTACAAAAGGGAGGGAGCAGGTGTGGTATCCCTTGAGGGGCCTGGGCAGGGGCCAAGACCTTCCTGCAGCACAGTGCATGCAGCTTACCTCTAAGAAATGACAGTGTCAGGAAGCCTTTCTTTGAAAACTGTCATCCTAGTTCTTTGCCTTATGCAGCTGGGAGATAAAAAGAGCTTTGGAGGGGTGGTTGCTGGTGAAAGCATAGAGATGAGACTGAAGAGTTGTGTCTGTTGGGGCTTTAAGCATCTAAAAAGGAAAGGGAAAAAAATAATCTTATCCAGCTGCCTTGATGAGGGACAAAAAATTCCTCATGAAATCTGCATACAAAGCAAGTCCCATGGATTGACAGATCTGGGTGTAGTGCTGTCTACATGACTTTGCTTCCTGAGCATATGGGATTGCTCACTGTTGTTGAGTTTTGAGACCATGTTTTAATTTCCCCAAACCACAGTGCTGCACATATTTTGCTGTTTTTAGGGACTGACATCCTTCTTCAGCTTTTACAGTAGCTTGGAAAGAGACACACAAACCTGTTAATGTGAGTAAATTCCCTCCTATGCAGTAGAAGCTTAGCAGCTGACAACTTTCACTTACCTCTTGCAACATCTGGATGGTTGTATCCTGATGCTGTCTGCTCGCACAGCTGCTCGCTGTATCCTGATGTCTGAGTTCGAAACTGCTGCTCTTGGCCTTGATTGCATAGTGGATTTTTGATGTAGGGAACCCATAACCCTAACTGCAGTGTTCTCAACTGTCTGTTTCCATAAAAATAGGTACAGAAAGTTGAACTCCCTTCACTTCTGCATTACCTTTCTGTGTGAAGTGCAAGTGTTTGAGGGCAAGTCTCTTTCTCGAGAGATGTTCAGCCCAAAGCAGCTGGGGTCAGCTGAGGTTTATACTTCCATGGCAGTCATGCGAAGGTGAACTCCACACCTAAACAGTCAGGCTGAAGGATTTGCCACTGAAGGCAGTTCTGCATGTTCATTTCCTGGTGATTTTGGCCTGCCAAAGATAAAGCCAGTACGTTGTTCCTCTTTTTCTGAAGTGTATGAAGATCTGGGCAGGTACAAGCCCTCACTGGGCCACATCTCCCATTCCAGCAGCAAAGCCAAGCCACCTCCCAGAGCAGCTAAGTCACAGGCATAGGCTCACTTGCTGCCTTATATATTGACATTTAATTTTGAGGATTATCCTTAAATGCAATTATAGCAAAAAAACAGGACACAAAAATGAGGAAATGCCCATATTCCCGTGTACCTCTAATGGCAGGTCTGTCCTTGCCTTCGGTGGGAGGCTGTGCAATTTTGTAATTACATGCTGGTTACTGCAGGACTCATCTCACTCATTTTGCAGCGTGGATGATGCCCTGTGGCGAGCAGGCCACTTAGCTAGCGGTCTTCACTTTTCTGTCTGCCCAGGTCTATAAGGTGCCAAAAAACAAACAGCTGATCTGCTGGCCACAACCCAGTATATAGGCAGCAGAGGTCCTGACCACACCTGCCCCTGGTGACACAGAAGTCACCAAGCCGTTATGACACACAGGTTCCTCACAGCAGCAGTATTGCCGAGAGCCTCCCCCAGCACCAGAGGTGGCTGACTTCACCCTGAAAAAACATCCCACCCATCCCACCTCTGGCCACACTAGACTAGTTCCATTGCCACTTCCAGGCTCACAGTCCTTCAGAAAGCAGTTGTCTTTTCTTGAGCTCTCTTTAAAAAAGGGTGGGGAGCCCTTTTCAACCTCTTCAGCCTTAGGGGAAAAAGTGACTCGGATGGAGGTGATTCTGCAAATGAAGGCTGAAATCACAACTCCCTAACATAGAAGCCAGAGAAGGGGGACAAAAGAAGGTAAACCATGGGCGGAAATGAACCTAAAATCCCTCAGGCTATACTGCACTGAGGGACTCCTGAAAAAAAAAAAAAAAAAAAAAGAAAAAAAAATTTATATATATACATATATATAAAAAACCACAGTGCATGCCTTGTCCCCAGCAGACAGGAACACTTACTTCAGTGTTAGCCTCTGCTCTGCTAAGGCCTTAAGTGAGGAAGGTGAAGGTCCAAAGGTGCAGCTACAGCTTCTACTTCTGCTCTTGCCTTTCTCTTTGCACACAGGGGCACAACATGCAGAAAACAAGGGCCTGACTCTCTCCGGACCAGCAGGATGCTCAGGGCTCACAGCCCAGGGACAGCTGGAGCCTGCTCTAAGACCAGAGAGCACCTGTGTGTCTCAAGACCGCCCCCTACAGTGACAGAAGAAACTGGCAAGCACTGAGCTATGGGAAGCCAGAGGCCCCATCCTCTGGCGTTGCACCAATTTGCTGGGAGATGGGTCACCCCTTCTTTCTCCTGCTCCTTAAGAAGGTACCAGGCAGCATCAGCTGTTTCCCAGAGAGCAGTGCCTATCACACAGGCCAGCCTTCCAGTTTCCCCATGGACAACTGAGACCCCTTAGCTACCCCTTCCTCTATTTTGAGGTTCTGGAAGCCAGCCACTAGACACTCTCAACAACTTCCAGCTTCATCAGTAACTTTTAACACAGAACAACCTTGAACCTTGATACCGCACTGCTTCTTGGCTTTGCCCCAACACCCAAGAGTTACAGTAAATTGAGAAACTGGTGCTCAGTACAAGCTGCAAGTGTTTGTGAAAATCATCTTACTGAGGGCCAAGCAGCAAGATTTACCCAGCTCAGATGATTGGTCAGCATAGGGTCCAAAATCACAGGTATTCATTAGATGAAGATAACCAAGGGAAAGAGGCTACAGTATTCACCTTCCTTAGAGTTCTGGAAGCCAAAATTGGGTGTTGTCCTCTTGGTTAGCATACACTGACAATATACTGCTTGTGGTCAACAGCCCAGGAGACCTAGGCATGCAAGCCAGCTGCCTCCATCCCACAGGTTTGCCTGACCAAGAACCCAGTGGTCAGGGTCAGGACTCCCATGCATACTGCCAGAGCACAGACTTGCTGCCTGACCTCCTCTCGGTTCATCTAAACTACAGATAAGAGCATCTCGGGGCAGAGCACCTGCCATTATGTTTTCATTAGGAAATAGTCTGCACACTACTTAGTCAACCTCGATCTGAAAACACTGGATTTCTTCTGGCCAGGTCTCTGCAGACACTCCCAACTTCCAAGACAGCGGTCTCCAAAGCGGGGTATGCAAGACAAGCCAAAGGCAAGACAATCCCCAAAGTGGTACACGCGCAAGTGGAGTGCAGGAAGAAAATATTTTTGGTATTATTTAAAAATATTTTTAAATTGTATTTATTATTTCACCTTTCTTTTCATTTCTATTTTTGTGTAGTTTTAAAATACATATGTATGTACAGTAGATGTGTATCATAAATAATTTTGGGGCATATGCTCAAAAATATTTACTGATAGGGGTGTGCAATCAAAAAGACCCCACTGTTCCAAGAGATGCAAGATCTTCAAAGACAGCTTTATACCTTCGGTATTTAAAGACAATGCTAGTTCCTTCAGAATTCAAATAAGGGATGATGTGCAACAGTGCTGAACCACACCTTCCTCTAGTAAGGCCAGGAGCTGCTCAGTATCCTGGGATATACTGGTGTCACTGAGGCCACTCCCAATCCATGGCTTGGCATCCTCTTGGCACAAGATGGAGCAGCCCCTGGAAGCCATAGTGATCTGCCCTCACTGCCCTGCAAGAAGACAGGCAGTCTTACACAGCTTATTTCTGACTTTCCCTGTCAGCAGGGAGCATAACACTGAGTTTGCCTGCCTTCAACCATACCGCTCACATGCTCAGCCTCCAAAACCAGCCAGCATTGGTTTAAAAAAAAAAAAATATTAAAAAAAAAAATCCTCCTGTACAAGGAATCCCCATGAGGCCACCTACCTCTACTCAACAAGTCCGAAAGTTACCAGATAAAGGCTTTGGCCCACCTTTCCATTTCAACTGCTGCTTAAAAGCTGACTTCCAAACTTCTCTGCAAAAATCCACTTTAAAAAAAAAAAAAAAAAAAAGAAAAGAAAACACACAACCAACCAAACCACCACCACACTATCAAAAGATTTTAGTAACATCAATCTTTATTCCAAACAAGACAGAACTACAGAACACCTCTAATCCTTCTGGTCGTATTTTATGGAAGTCTTGAAACACTGGACACACTGACTTACTGTTCAAACTATAACAATCAGGGATAGGATGATGGCACTGCTAAAGATAAGTGTATCCTCTAAACAAATAAACTAAAAAGTTTAAAAGTTAACTTTAATTTCTGATGCATAGCTTTGTCTTCAGGTGTTCTTGCTTAGCAACAAAAGCAAAAAAAATAAGCCTGCTTTAGAACAGCAAGTAGGAATAAACAGAAGATGTAATCATACAAAGAAGCAATAGCTTAGTATGGTCTCATGCGGCTTGATGGGGGCGGTGCACGATTCGGAGGAGTAATTGCTATATCCAAGTAGTCTCCTATCTGGAATTTCTGAGACTGCAATGTCATGGAATCATCTGTGCCCTTCCTGCCCGACATGGTACTGCCGATCTCCTTCACCCTGCGCGCAGGAGAAGAAAGGCAAGGTAGTTATCAAAGGCAAGTCTCTCTAGTTGTCCAAAACAGGAACTGTATCAGCCCATGACCACCTTCCCATACCATCCTCTGCACTATATTTAGCATTTACCTATGTACACAGGACGCTGGGTTTTTTCTCTTCAGTACCAGCTGCACCTCTTTCTGATGGTACAGAGGGGTGGGGGAACCTTCTCCCATATTAAGTTAAATACTAGAGTTAAGTTAAATACCCTTGCCCCCTTGCATACATACACAGAAAAAGACACCCCACCCCCCACCCCACCCCGATTACAGAGCAGGCTATATCCACTGGTGGCTGACAAAGGTTAGTTCATACTGTTTTGGAAGATGGATACCTGCAACAAGATCACTGCTAAAACCCAAATACATTCTCAGATACAAGACCTACTACTCCTCCTATCACCAGGAACAAAGCTTTATCTCAAGCTGTAGGTCCACGTTCTTGTTGGTCACCAATGCAGCGACCAAAGCCTTCAAGCACACAGGTTCATTGTTTTGGGAACACATTCACAACAATGGCCACCACACAGAATTTAGTTTGCAGTGGTCATCATACAGCCTGCTATCAAGAACTTTAGAAATCTGGTATGTGGGTTCTGAACTTTAAAAATCAGTGTTAATGAAAAACAATTTACTGCTCCAGTGCCTGAAGTCTTGTACAAACCCAGAGGAGAACTGCCATTTACCTATATCCAGGCCTCTTGAGATCTGTAAAAACAATTGCAAAATTGAAGTGCGTGCCCTTCTTCCGTGCTTCTGGGTAGACTTCTTTCACTAAGCTGGTCAGCTCTTTCAGAGTTGCATCCATCCTAAATTACACAAACAAACCAAAGCAGTTCACATTCTCAAAAGCAAAAACAATTAAAAAAGCTTCCTCAAACCCATTTAACATGGAATCAATATATTGCCACAGCTTAACCATACATTTCCTTGCCTTTGCATACTTTTTGTCAATACCTGAAGATGATCAAGGTGTTACATTTTGGCTACACAGTGAGCCATTGATTTCACAACTACATGGCATTCCAAACAATACATTTTGGGTCTAACAATCAAGTGACAAGAAATTGCTCTAGTTATTGATTAGAACACCTGGGAGAATTACTGTACCCTGGATGTAACATGGTCTAGTGCAAATACGGTTCTAGCTGTAGTAGTGTCTAAGGTACTGCAATATTAGACAAGTCTCTTCACCTCTGTGCCTGTTTCAACATCTGCTTTTCCATGTCTCCCAAAAGAATAACTATTTAAACAGCAGGGAACTTTCTTTTTTTAAATGCATTAATGCATTTATACAATGACCACTGTGTTTCCTCACCTAAGTTGCTGTCTATATTAAAACAGCTTCTTGAATACTAAATGAAATGTAGAAATAAAAGAAAAAAGAATCATTAATTGTTTTCCATTTCCACCAAGATTTCCATTTCTGCCCACTCCAGCACTCCTCCTTTTCCCAGCCTTCAACGAGACCAGGGCTAAAGCTCATTTCTAGAATTTCAAGAACAAAAGGACTCACTGAACTCAACTAAAGCAGCTCTAATTATACAGACCGTACACTCACTCCAAGCTTCACACAACTAAGAAGCAGTGTGTTGACAGACAATGCCCATTCTGACTTCTGCAGATGGCAAACAGCTCAGACACCATCAAAAGCCTGGACTGAGTCCATAAATCCCATTAAGAAGTAAATCAGAACTGCATGCTTTGCTAGCCACAAAAATGGATTTATTCAACCATGTAACACACAAGTTATAACCCTACCAGACATCTTGAAGAAAAAATTAGGTTTAAAAAGTAGCATAATTCACTTTCAAAAGCATTCATGAAAATACAAGCAAAAAATAACATCCTTGCAATACACACTAAACCAGTTCTCCAAACTAAATTTGAAATCAATAAAAAGCAGCTCTCTGGTAAAACACTGCTACCTGAGCAGACAAAAAAAAGAAAAAAGACATTACTCCACTCTCAAGAGGCTCTGACTTAAAGCCAACACACCATTCACACAACAGTTCAAGCCTCCTGGGACAACTACTTCTACTGAAAAAACAGGGCTCTTGGAACAAAGTTTAAGCATTAGTTAAAGAAGAACCTCTGTGTTGAATGGATTCGGTGTCATAACCAAAGATACAGGACAACATAAGCCTCTGATTACGTGCATCAATAATTGGGCAACTCAACCGCAGTAAGTTTCAGTGTGCAGCAACAAGCACTTGGCTAAAGTTGTGTTTCCACGGATGCCCCATCTGAGTTGCCATGACTATAAGCAGAAACGCCGTATTTCAGTGGCAGCTGCCTTCCCCCATGAAGATGCCCCCATGGAAACCTCCCCATTTTTTCCACTTTAAACAAGGCCGATCGAACTCCCCCCTGCAGCACAGTATCGGACAAGGAGTTCAAGCCAGGCAAGCTCCGCGATACCGCCGGGAGCCCCGCTCGCCTCCGTGCCCGAGGGCGGGGCGGAAGGGCCCGGGCCGCCGCCGGGCACTCACCAGGTGTAGATCTGCAGCTCGCTGGAGGGCACGTTGCCGCGGGAGAACTCGTCCATACGGTGGTGCCGCCCGTTGTTGGTGGTGAAGACGCGAAGCAGCAGCGGGCACGTCTGCGGGGCGAGGCGGGGATGAAGGGCGGCCACTCGCCATCCACAACCGCCCTCCCTAGCCCTTTCCCCCCCCGGCCCAGCTCGAGGCCTCACGGCGTCACCGTACCCTTCCCCCCACCCCCGGTGCCCGCCCTGCCACGCCCGGGAGCGGCGCAAGAGGACGCACGGCACCACCCCCGGCACCTTCTCCCGGTCGATCGGCTTCTCCGGCTCCTTCTTAATCTCCTCCTGCGTGACGCGCGACTCCACCGCCATCTTGTCCCGCCGCGCAAACAACCGGCGGTCCCGGATGTCCCGCCGGGAGCATCAGATATCGCGAGAGGAGGCGGGCGGTGCGCAGCGCATGCGCGCGGGCAGGGCGGGGGGTGTGAGCGCGCCTGCCGGCCGGCAGCAGCGAGGGGAGGCGCGGCGGTGTTAGTGGGGCACCGCTGGCTGGAGCCCGGGAGCGGGACTGGGCAGGCGGCTGCAGGGCGAAAGGGTGGTTTTCAGGAGGCGACGAGACGAGACGCGGCCGCGGGCTGCCCTGTCGCCGCGGGCTGCAGCCGTGCCCCCCTCCTTCCCCGCGTCGGGGCCTGAGGAGAAGGGTGGGGGAGGCCGCCCGGGAGCGGCCCGCAGCCTCCCGCCCGCGGGAGGGGTGGCGGTTCCTGGCGGCCTGGCCCCGCTGCCTGCCCGCGCATCGCCACCGAGCGGCAGCCTGCGAGAGCGGCGCAGCCGTCTGTCGGTCCGGCGCGGCCGCGGGCTGCCCGGGTGCGGTTCGGGGAGCCGGTCGTAGCCGAGGCTGCGCTGGGTCAGGCAGCTGCCTTGTTCCGCGGCAGCCTGGTGCTGGGTAGTCGCCTGACGGGACTTGACGCGATTCTTCTTAAAGCCTGCAAACGTCTGGGATAGAGTCGCTGATCAGAGCAGAATATTGCAGTCTGCGGGCGCTGGTGTGGGAGGGGTAACTGCTGCCCCGCGGTTCTTGCCTTGTTCTGCTCGGTGTTGTGCTCGCATGTTCTCCGACTCACTGCCTGTGCTTTCTAATACTTAGAAAAGCTTTCAATAAGCTACTGATACTGATGCCTCTTGGAAAAAAGCCAGTTCTTTTTATATGGAGACAGATTTAAACGGATGTCTAACATAGGTAAATAATATAATCAACTGCTGTAACTAGTGGTACATTAAAACAAATTAGAAAGGGGTAAATCGTATTTAGAATTTAGCTTCCCTTAATACTACATTCAGGAAGCACCAAATGCATATGCTTTCCATTTATGGTTCTTGTTTTTCCAAGAATAGAATCTTGTATTAGGTTAAATTCGAGTCTGTGGTGGTGTCTTACAAAATAAGTAGGCGAGAGATCTGTGCTTCTGATGTGATAACTTTTTTTAAATATTGAGGGTTGGTTGTTGCTCGTATTAGAATCAGTGGCTGTTCATTTGTTTTCACAGAATTTACACTTACATTATTTCCTCAAGTGCTGTGAATTTATTTCTTATTTCAAGAGTAAAACAGAATTAAATTATTCTGTGAAATGGTCCAAAAATGTATGTGCTTGCAGGTGCGAAATAAGAGACTGATGGAATTGCTGAGGCTGGAAGGGAACTCTGGAGCAGACTGCATAGTCCAAACCCCTGCTTAAAGCTGGATCAGAAAGGGCTGGTTGCTCAGGTCCAGGTCTGGGTGAGTTTTGAGTATACCCAAGGATGGAGACCTCTCTGGGCAACCTGCTCACCCTCACAGTTTAAAAAAAAAAAAGTTAGTTTATTTTTCTTCTTACATTTAAATTAAATTTCTGGTATCTCAGTATGTGCCCGTTGCCTCTTCTCCTGTCATTGGGCACCACTGAGGAGCCTGGCTCTGTCTTCTTTACTTCCTCCCGTCAGATACACAGTGATAGGAGCCGTCTCTCTCAAGGCTGAACAGTCCCAGCTCTCTCAGCCTGTCCTCACGTGACAGATGCTCCCACCCCTTAACCATCCCATTAAGCTATATTTGATGCTATATTATTGTAGTGTTCCTATACTGCTCATATAATTTTCTGTTGATGGTTGCAGCAGAGTACAACACAGAACTACGTGCCACTGAAGCTGTGTCTCCAGGTCCCCATTCTACAATGTAATTCTCTGAGTAAGGAGATCCAGGGTGAATTTACATCTGTGCCGGGTTGCTTTCTCAAATATAAGTATAGTATCGGAGAGACATAAGTACAGTAAGTTCTGCACCATGAAAAGCATATGCTTGTTAAGGTGTTATAACTGTCGAAATACCTGTGCTCTAAGGGTGATGTTGTGGCTTGATTTCACATTTCCAAACACTGTAGATGTATCTTTTCTATGTATTGTTTATTTTAAAAATATGTAGGGAAGAAAAAAAAATAGAAAAATATATTCACCTGTGAGGTTTCTGCGTACATCATAAAGAAGAAAAAGTTATGAGTCCATACTATTAAAAAAAAAAAAAAGCTCTTGCAGTTCACCTCTAATATCTAATATAACCAACAGCATTTGGTTTAAGATGTTGATTTATGGCACACCTAATACAAGACAGGAGAACCAACAACCTATTAGAGTTCACCCTCAGCTTTTATTAACTTCCTTTTGTGGTAGCCTGGATAGTATTGTACAGTTTTTAATCTACATTAAGTTATAGCATATCATCATTTTATTACCAAAGGGAATGACTCAGCCTTTGCAAGATTTTATTTCCCAGGCAACAATACAGTTTATTACATTGCTAAAATTAATTATATCTGCCCTGATAATACACGCTTCGGGCTCAGTATGTGAACCGCCATTTCCAAAACAAAGGAATTTATGTCTAGGATCAGGTATCATAAAGGAACAGCTGTAACAAATAAAGCACAGCTCTGTTATGAATCTAAGTGGTTCCTTCTGCTAGAACTTTTTGAATGCTTTATTTATGTGAAAAATGACCTAGTGTGCTTGAGTTTTAAATAAATTCAAGCATGACTTAATTTATTATTAATGAACTGTATTAACAATCGCAATTTATTTTCAGTCTAAAATCTTAGATTCTTATGTATTTGGAAGAGAAAGTTGGAAATTATTCGGAAATGAAAATGCAATTACGTGATCTTTAACCGGGACTGCAGGATGCAGTTTTTACTGGAGACGGTGCTGTCTGGTTAAACAAGGCATAACACGGTAAACTGGATTCCCACCAGTTTAGGTTGAGGTCCCACATGTACCCAAGTTAGTCTGACAGCTTGCTCTTGCCAAAGGAGGGGGATTTAGCTCCCCGCTGCCTGTCCGTACTCCCAGTCATCTGAGGGGTTTTTCCCTCCCTTCTGCCAGGTGTGGCCTTCACTAGATGCTTCCAAGAATAGGTTAAATTCCCTAATTGAAGATAAAACTATCCACTTGGGGGCTGGTTTTCTGTCAGCTTATCGCATTTGATGCTTTCTAAACTGATTCCATGATTGCTGGACCTGGTGCAAGATGAATGGTGGAAGTGTGTGCCCAGGAGTAGTTGGGAGATGGAGGGAGAGGATAGGAACGGAATAGGGTCTGTCCCTTCAATGGCAGTGAGGCAGTTGATGGCTTTACCCTCCCTTCATGGTTTCTTAGGTTTTGGGGGGACACTGTTCTGTGCAAACAGTTTATATATGTGCAAATACGTATATATAGTGTACGCTATAGAGAAAATGAAAGCTGCTCACTGTGGTAGCGAGGCAGGGTAAGACTATATGCAGGCAAGTCTCTAGCCTTTATTGTTTTAAAGGAGATACACAAAATATGAATGAAACGTTTTCAGATATGAATGCCTGTAGAGAACTGAGACAAGTGGTTCAGAAGTGTTAATTGCCTCTTTAAGAATTGTTAACACACGTTCCTATTTAAGTGGCTATTTAAATAGTGAATTTTTATTGGTTATTGGAGCATATTGGTGGCAGCCAAAATGGCTTGACTAAGGGCAAATTGTGCCTGACAAACTTGGTGGCCTTCTACCATGAGGTTACAGCATCAGTGCATAAGGGGAGAGCAACAGATGTCATCTACATGGACTTGTGCAAGGCATTTGACACTGTCCCACATGATATCCTGGTCTCCAAATTGCAGAGACATGGATTTGATGGATGGACCACTCAGTGGATAAGGAATTGGCTGGATGGTCGCACTTGAAGAGTTGCAGTCAACAGCTCGGTGTCCAAGTGGCGTGCAGTGACAAGTGGTGTTCCTCAGGGTCAGTACTGGGACCAGTGCTATTCAACATCTTTGTTGGTGGGGTTGAGTGCACCCTCAGCAAGTTTGCCGATGACACCAAGCTGTGTGGAGCAGTTGATACACTGGAGGGAAGGGGATGCCATCCAGAGGGACCTGGATGGGCTTGAGAGGTGGGCCTGTGCCAACCTCCTAAAGTTCAACAAGACCAAGTGCAAGGTCCTGTATGTGGGTCGGGGCAATCCCATGCACAAATACAGGCTGGGCAGAGAGTGGATTGAGAGCAGCCCTGAGGAGAGGGACTTGGGGATGTTGGTTGATGAGAAGCTCAACATGAGCCAGCAATGCACGCTTGCAGCCCAGACGGCCAACCGCATCCTGGGCTGCATCAAAAGAAGCACGGTCAGCACGTTGAGGGAGGTGATTCTGCCCCTCTACTCCACTCTCGTGAGACCCCACCTGGAATACTGTGTCCAGCTCTGGAGCCCCCAGCAGAAGAAGGACATGGACCTGTTGGAGTGGGTCCAGAGGAGGGCCATGAAGATGATCAGAGGATTAGAGCACCTCTGCTATGAGGACAGGCTGAGACAGTTGGGGTTGTTCAGTCTGGAGAAGAGAAGGCTCCAGGGAGACCTTATAGCAGCCTTCCAGTATCTGGAGGGGGCCTACAAGAAAGCTGGAGAGGGACTTTTTACAAGGGCATGTAGTGATAGGACGAGGGGTAATGGCTTCAAGCTGGAAGAGGGGAGATTTAGATTAGATCTCAGGAATAAATTTTTCACTATGAGGGTGGTGAGGCACTGGAACAGGTTGCCCAGGGAAGTTGTGGAGGCCCCATCCCTGGAAGTGTTCAAGGCCAGGTTGGATGAGGCTTTGAGCAACCTGGTCTAGTGGGAGGTGTCCTTGCCCATGGCAAGGGGGCTGGAACTAGATGATCTTTAAGGTCCCTTCCAACCTAAATCATCCTATGATTCTATGATCTAGGAAAGGTATGAATGAGAGGGTGTGTTGGTGCCATTACAATATGAAACTGGGCAAAGCTGCCACAGCCATTTAGAGAAGAGCATTGTGGGTCAGGTAGCCTGTTGGCCTATGAAACACTTACTATAAGTAAATTGTGATTGAAAGGGGAAAATAAAAGGAGCAGTTAATATTGTGTGACTTAAAACTTTCTAGGCAGAACAGAGAAGATGATAGTAAATAAAAAGTGTCCTTGTGAAGATAAAGAAAGGAATGGCACAACTGGGCCTGGGATATCAACCATTGAGGTAAATCTCCAAGGAACTAGAAAAAATTGTAACAGATGACCAGAAAAAGTAACTTGGAACATTTCAGACCCATGAGTATATTGAATCTCAGTTCAAAAAAGCTGAATTAGCCTCATTCTTTGCAGCATGCTATTTTCAGGTTCCCAAGGCTCCCAGGACTTCTGGTTTATTGGCTGCATTTGTGAGTTCTTCCTAACCAGGTCTACGTAGCACTCTTCAGTTTTGCATGGTTGTATGTGCATCTGATAAAGCTTGTTTGACAGAGGACTTGGTCTTTATCTTGATTGTGGAAGGTTCAACTACCCTGTTCTGGCAACAGCACAATCATCCTTCAGGCATCTTTACAATCAGCCTAGTGAGCAAAGTCTCAAATGGGATGGAGCTGCTACTGCACGCAGGCTTTAACTGGTGGTGTAAGAACACTGTCGCATTTTCTTTGCAAACATGGTTGCTGGTATTTCTTACGTTTTGTGTCATGGTAACATCACAGATCCGTTTTATGTTCCAAATGCTCCACGTGCAGTAGATTTTGTTACAGTGTTTTAATTTCCTGTATTTTGTACCAAAGTTAGTGTAAATTTCAAGAACCTTGTAGTGCTGCTAGAAAATTACACTGTTTTAATTTAAGCTTCGGTCCTTCTTCATTGTCTCATTTTGATTTGGCTCACAAAATACAGGCTAACTGTTGGGCTTCTGTGGTCCTGTTCAACTTTCACATGAGTGAGCAGGTGAGTGAGTCGGTGTAGTAAAGGCTACCAGGAGTGGGCTGTTAGTTTGCCACATATAAAATGACTCTGTCACTGTGTGTGTAAAGCATGCAGAGACCTGGAGGCAGTATCCTAATTCAGGAGCACCAAGACTTGACTGCATGGGAAGAATCTATACTTGTGCATAGATTACATACATGTTTCCTTCTTCTTTCTCTCTAAAGTCATCAGAAGGACCACAAGTTGATAAAAACGCTTTGAAGGCGATTTATTACTATACAATATTGCAAAATTGGTCTTTAACTGTTAACGTGACAGTAGGAACAGTCAGTCTGCACAGCCTTGCGCACTGGCACTCCAGGACCCAGGCGTCATGCGCAAGGCAGAGCTGCTGATGTGCCTTGTAAACCAGCTGCCTCATGCTTGCCAGTGTAAGACCCTGTTTATAGTTGTTTATGATGTTGCCAAATGTTATAATTTTGGCCTTCGGATGGAAGTTTTGCACCTCAGGTGTTTCCTGAAAGAGCATCCTCAGGAAGCTTTTTTTTCAGTTTCAGGAAAAATGTTTCCAAGAATAATATTTTAGGCAGATGGGCGTTATCACTCACATTTCTATTATTTTTTGTTCATTTTAAATACCTACAGCAGTTTGTCTCAAAACCTGCAGCATCCACCTACTTTTGAGAAAGAAGCACAATTTGGCAGAGATGCTTACTCCTGTGTCAGAAGTGTTCTCATAAAGCAAATGTATTTGGCTGAACTATAATATTTTTTAAAAACCGAGATTTATCCATACTCAGCAAAGATGAACTGATACTGGTCAGGTAAATTGTACCTGATGCATCTGGGTGTGCGAGGGATTCAGAAGGATGTCCACAGTGCTCCTGTGCTCTGCGACAGGCCTGGGCACGGGAACTGGGAACAGTGGGGCTCTTTTTTTCTTTTCCTTAGAGCGCTGCTGCCCGCAGCGGGCACCAATAAGGGACACAGGATGTGACCCTGCCTGCATCCCCTGAGCGGCGAGAGGAGGGAGCTGGAGAGCAGCTCCACAGCACTTCAGGCTGACCCAGTACAAAACTGTTTGCAATCTAAATCAACAACAGGGTGTGTATTATGCAAGAGAGGTCCAGCAAAATTTGTAATAACTGCTTGAATTTCACCTGGAAGAGACCAGAACAAACTGGAATTTGTAATTGTCAGCAGAGGAAGATAGAATTCACCTTCAAGTAAAGAAAAATTAAGCCCTGGTCTGTCACATAGAGTTGTTTTCTTCTGTATGCAAATAGACATGAAGGTGTGATGGTGAGATGTACTAAATACTCTATTGATTTTTTTTCCTGGTGGGGTAGTAGACTCAGTTACAAAATATAAAATTAAGGAAGAAATGTTGCCAGAATCTAAACCTGGATTTCATTAAAACGTGTTGTCATTTCTTTATAAAATACATCTGCTACAATATTCCAGAAATTTTAGACACACAATAGAGTAATAAACTGCTTTTATAACTTGGGTAATACTCTACCATAGATTCTTGATTTCCCCCCTACTGTTTGTATTAAATTACCTCAGTACAGAAACGTTCATACACTGAAAGGAAGGAATACATGGGTTGTCATTGCAATAAGTGGAAATTTTAAAAATTGTGCATGAGATGTGTGTTATAGAGAGGATAACCAACAGCAGAAGTTTGTCAGCCAGTAATTCACTGCAAATAGGTCAGCAGCACGAGCTCCTGCCTATGCTCCCTTGTCACTCTGTTTCCCAGTTTTCCTTCACTGGGGCAGCTCCACTACTGACAGCAGTGGTGGGAAACCTGGTGTGAAGGTTCCTTTCATCGTTGGTGCTTTTCCCAGATGCAGGTGTTGCTGCCACCAGTTTGCCTTGGGAACACAGAGGCTGCCTGATCTGCAGCCCCTGTGCTGGCTGCTCTGAGGGCAGCAGCACTACCCCCAAAACACCCCGCGTGGCAAAGCCAGTGTGTCCCCTTCCAACATCATCGGCTCAAAGAGGTGTCCTTAATATCGTCTTTGTTTCCTGTGCAGACAAATCCCTTCCCTGGCTGCTTCCTGGATTAATGGGATCCCATCCTTGAACACGACACAAAAATCTGGAAGGGGGTGAGTATCTGCTTCAGATAGACACAGTCCTGCTCATGCTTTGGTGGGTGGGAACGGTTCCATGAATAAGCGTTAACAGATTAGGTTGATGGTTATTCCAGTATTTTCCTCCAAATATCTGTTCTTTTCCCTTCCCATGGAGGAATAATATTAAGAGACTCAAGCTTTTTCTCCTAAAGTAGAAAATTCTAAGAGATCTGACTGAGTATACCAAAGGACATAAATTTTATATGCAGCTCCATGGCTATGCTGCTCTTCAGCTTGCCGTACATCTCTAGAAGTTTCCAGTCTGGCACGCACAGTTCCTATTGAAAACAGTAGATAGATAAAGATGGATCCTGCACACCCAAAACAAATACTTGTTTCTCTGTTTTCTGCCCCAGAATGATGGGTCTTAACACAAAGAATCTCCCCGTGTCTGTGGCATTTCACACTGATTCTTTAATGACAACAGAGCTGTTGATAAATAAATCCTCTCTTGTCAGCCACAGCAAGAGTCCTGGTTTATTTGGTTTTGTTCTGGGGCTCACAGAGCCCTGCAGAAGGTTTATGAGAGCACTGCCGTATCCTTCATAGCAAAGGTTGATGTCGTGTAAGCCATTACATGCATCCTGCCTCCAGAAGCAGCATCATAAAGAGTCGAGCAAAATTTTCCTCCAAAGTAAGTAGTTCCATGTGGCAAGCCTTGTCAAGCACAAAGCAAAGCCTCAGCACCCTGAGACAGCCCAGCTACATCACAGAAATATCTTTTGTGGCTCAATGTGCATGTCAGAAAACACAAGTCTGTAACTTTTTCTTTTTTGGGGTTTGTTTTTTATTTTTTTTGCCTGAGTGGCCATTTATGACCAAAATGTTCTGGCTGCGATAAATTACCTGCAACGTTTTGAATAGTGCAATATAAAACCAAATTATTTTCTGAATGTTATGTCGTATGTATTGCAATATCAATTAACTTGATGTTTTTTAAAGAAAGGAAATGTCCATCACTGGGAATTTACAATATGTGAAGTTTGAGCCCAGAATGAATTCTGACAGCTTCGTTACCATAAGCTCCTCAGAGACACAGTGCTTAGTGGAAACACTGACATAATCTTAACGATAGTGGCGGGAATAGTGCCAGTAAAACAGAATGTCCTGTAGGCATAACGTAAGGCAGAATCACTTCGGCTCCCCAGATCACAATAGCTTTGAAAGAAAAGTTGATAGAAAATTTGTGCATGCCTACTCCTTTGCCCGAGAAAGACTAATCTCTGTATGTACTGGTGACTATTGTTATCAGCTGTGTTAGATTCCATTTTGCACATGGCAAAAGGTGCTGGGGAAATTTAAAGGACATTCTGTTGCTAATCTATGAAGTCTTGCTGCAGAACAGCAGAGGCATGTCGGGGTTGTAGATGGGCAATCCTAAGGGCATGGACAGAGATGCACACTGCAGCCAGGGGGCCAGTGGGAAGAAGTCACTGCTTGTACATTTCTTGCTCTTCCTTCTGTGTCAGCTCTCTTGGCAGAGCTGGTCAGGATGAGTTTTCCACAGACTTATTACAATGAAACTGGTTAGCAAAGACTTCATACTTAAATTGTTTACAATAATCTCGTTGCTCTTGCCTGGAATGGGCAAGGAAGGGTTCATGGAAGTAGCTGTGCTGGCACATCAGTGGGCCAGAGGGGGTGGTGATAAAGGGCACCCTCTTGCAGTGGTTCAGCTGGAGTTAGAAAACGACATCTGTCCATAACCTGGTGCTTTCAAATGACAAGCTGTATCATGTGACATTTTATGTAACAGCATGACAGACTGTGACATTTCGGATTGCTGTGAGCAGTGCTCTTTTTTTGTGATTGCAAGATATGTAAGAAAGTGCAGCACTCCAAAAAATAAATAAGTGCCTCACAGGATTGCTGGAGGGAAATTCTTGCAAATGAAGGAAGGGGAAGGAAAGAAAGAAACTATTTAAAAAGAAGTGGATTGGGAAAAAAAAGACCTTAGGCTGCCACTACTTCACAGTCAGCTTTATGCTTTGTTACCCTTGTTACAAAGCTAAGAATAATTCTGATTCATTTCTGTAAAACTTCATGGCATAGAAGAGCAAGAGAAATGGCTCTTCTACATCTCTTAGATTAGATTTGTTCAATATGAAGCAAGATAAAATATGCTCTGGCATTTCATTTGGGCTTCAGAAATGCAAAGGCTTAATAATTACCAGCCGATACACCAATTTAATGCAGGTGTTCAGATTTTTAAAAGACTGTTGTCACTTAATGTTACTTCTAAAAAAAAGATCTCAGATATGTCAATGAAACAAATACTAGAAAAAGAGACACCATTATACGAAAGGAGGTGAAACTCTCAAATGCAAGAATTGCAAAAATTCTATTACTAGATTCCCTGCCTGTTAGAGACAAGCGATTAGCTAAGCATGGAGGTTTGAAAATACAAAAGTGAAATACTAAGAACACGGGGCACGGTTGTCGCTACATTCTCACATACAAATCCTGATGTATGGGCCAGATCTTAAAATGCCATTGAAGTACAGCAGTCTGGCTGCTGATCACTTCTTTCAGACTTGGGTCTGGCTTCACCCAAGCCAATATGGAGCTACTGCTCAAACATGCTTCAGCCAGGAACATGAAGGAGATTCAGAAAGGATTTTAGCCAAGACCAGAGATGAAATGATACACTGTAGAAGTTACTAATCGGTTTCTGATTAGAAACCATGAAGACTCGTCAGAATGAGAGATTCCTGAGTGTTCATCCATCTTGGGCTGCAAATGCAGCAGGAAGCTTTGTGTATTTGTGTTAACATAGCTTGTAGTTCTTTGAACTACAGCCAGCAGATGCAAATGATTTGGCATACAAAGGAATAACACATTTTTCATTATCTTATATTTAGATGCCAGATGAAATCTTTGGTCAGTCATGGAGAAGTTGTCGCTCCATTTGCACCCAGGGATGCCTGGATTTGGATTGAACACTTCTTCATTTCACACTCTTCGAGCATTTATTCTTAAGTTGGTAATTTTTGGTGGTGTCAGTGGTGGAAGGCCAGCAAGAATGGGCTCTGTACCTGTTGCTGGAGGCTCTGAAGCTTATCCTCCTCCTGCTCTCTGTGGGGTGTGAGCTGTACAACTCCTTTAGCTCTGCACACACTGGATGCTGACAGCTGAACTGCAGGAATTTTTACAGTTTCTTCAGGCTGCTTGAACGAGTCCTGGCTTCCTGCTGGGATGGCAATCCCATGATCCTGGCCATCAGGATGAGGGTTGCGAGTGGCTTTATCGGAGTGTAGCTGGCAGAGATAATAGATGGTAAAAGGTACTTGAAAGCAGCTGGTTCTGGGAAGGTTTGAAAAATGTCAGGTGCAAGTATTATTGGTCCTACCTGTGTGTCACTGGTGGAGCACGAACAAGGCTGTGGGGACACTGCTGAAATGTGGGAAATTATATTTCGTGCATGTTGTTTCCTGGCCCAGCCAGGAGCGAAGCCAAAGCTATGACAAACAGCAATGCAGTCTTTTACTAATAGCATAGCTCTTAAAGAAAGACTCCCAGAAAAGGTGAGTCCTGCTTTCCCATCTGTAACAATGCATATTTAATGCCAAACTACCTTTTTTAACTTCAAATTACAAACAAGCCCTCTGACTTCTTGGGGAGGAGCGTGCAGAACACCAGGCTCTCTGCTTGACGGACGTGCAAAAACCTTTGCTTGCCAGAGTGCCGTAGCAGAGGAGGGGTGAGACAGACATGGCACTGGCGAGGTGTCTGTGCATAGGGGACGTGGCTGTGGCAGGTCCCCAGGGAGTTTGTTATGTGGCACCAAGGTATGCACCTGTCCTGCCACACCAGCACCACTATAGGGGACAAACCGGCACGTTAAACTCTACTCACTGAACAGACCGTTCAGCTCCTGTGCTTCCTTAATTCAAGTAAATAACATGTTTCCCCCCTGAAATTATTTTGCATTTCCCTGAAGGGTTCTTAAAATATTTGCAACACAAAGCGCAAAGGAAAAACTGCTGGAATTTAGTCCTGCTGAGGGTAAGGTAACAATATGAAGGATATGAGGCAAGGTACCATTTCATTGTGCTTTACTAGTGCTTGTAATTTACATCTCATCGCTTTCAAGGTCTCTGCTGGTAATATTTCCTTCTTCTAAGAATAGAGCTTAAAGGTATTTTAAGAATTCTAGTTGTCATGCAATTAATAGCGTAACACTTTGTTCTGTGTAAAAAGATTTGCTTGTTTTGAGCAGTAACAGTATTTTGCATGTAAAAAAAGGGGAATGGGGAATGTTTTATTGCCAGCACTTTTCCTTACAGGGGGATGAATCACTTACATTCTTGGCAACCAAGCTCAAATTCACAAGAATGCTCAGCTTGGTCAACTTCCTTCAAAACACTAAGCTCAAAGTAAAGAGGAAAAAAGAAAGAAAGAAACTTGGATGGGCTTGGATGCGGAAGACATTACAAGATGGACATCCAAGCAGGAAGACAATAAATCTAGTGTACAAATTGTTTTGCCCAAAGCAAGTCACTGACTTGCTGTTACAGGAGGGTCCAGTCTAAATTAAGAGAATACTGGGGGGGGGGGGGGGGGGGGGG
>VFFE01006624.1:24747-43010 GCA_008921705.1 Burhinus oedicnemus | reverse complement strand
AGGCAAGGAGGAAAAGAGCCAGAGAAAAGAAAGAAAACCCTGCTGATCTGCCAGACATGGCGGATGTTGTGTCAAACATGAGTTTATTTGCTAGCAAAACAATGTGAATTTTCAAGAAAAATTACCACCCTTCCCTTCAGAATGGAAGATTGTGCTGAGAAACAAAATATAAGAATATGGTTAATTTAGGCATGAGGAAACCGCTTGTGTTCAGGCTGTGGTTTCACATGACAAAGGCTGAGGGTCATGGGGGATCTTCTTTGGCAGCAGCGTGGGGTGAACCAAGCCGTCCCCTGGTTGCTCCTCTCCACCCATGCAGTGGACCCCACTGAGGAAGGGATGGCACTGAAAATGGTCCCTTTTGGTTTTATTCTAATGGATTATTTTTCAGCTGGATCGGTTCCCTGGGCTGGTTCACCAAACACCCACCCATTGCACTGCGTGACATACCCAAGCAGCAGTGGAGAGGATGACAAGGGGAAGGGGACATGATGGAGGGGGAATGATGGAGCTGGCCAGGCATCACTGCTGCTACTGTGCCACCTTGGCCGTGGTCTTCAGCACAGTACCAGCCTATGGCACATTTGGGCCTGCTGCTCGCTTCTGCTCAGAGGCAGTCAAATGGCAGCTTTAGTCAGACCAGCACAACTGCTTGTTGGCTGAAGTAAAAACAACCCAAGCAAAACCCAAAACATTATTTAGCATGGAATTCCCCTTTTTCTAGGTCAGGTTCTAGGTCACCCTGTGGTCATGCAAACAGCTGTGCCTCGGTATAAAACCATGACTGTGAGGAGTGGTGGAAGACAAGAAGGGAAGTACTGCTCCCCAGAATTACGTGTTCCTTCTGAGTATCTTACTTGGTAGCTTTTGATTTCCCTCCGCTCTTCACCCCAGTGCTCTGCTACCCCACACCTGTGGTACAGCACTGAGGCTGCAGCAGGGCACAGGGCAGCAGCACCTCAGGATGCTTAAGATAAGCATGAGTGTGTCACACCCTGCAGCCATCATTGGGCTGCTGTGCTTCTGTCCAGGGTGTCCCCTCAAAATATATCACTTAGTGAGCCTAATATGGGGGGAAAATAATAATTGGGGAAGAATGAGAAGGCAGAGGCCCAGGAGGCCGGGCCAGGCCACAAAGGATAGGTACGACTCAAAGCAGGACCCAAGATACTGCAGCAATGTCAGTGTCTTAATACCGTGGGCATTACACAGTTGCTGTTGCGTATCTTCAGGATCATAGTTTCAGCATGTTGCCTGCTTCTGTCATGTTCTGCAGTGCCCACGCAGTAAATCCACTACTTCCTCTCTGATTCTGTAATCAGAGATGTTGCTTATATGTAGTAAATCCCACACTTTTGGGACGTTGTGAATTTGCTGTGTATTCACCAAGCAACTGCATCCCAACCACAGAATAAGATCAGTGCTTCCTGGTCCGGTTTCCTGCGCACAGATTGTACAATAGGTCAGCACAGGTCATGCGGATACGTCCAGGTTTTCCACGTGTAGCCTTCCTATCCAAGCTACAGTACAGATCTTCAAAAATCTGTGCAGGCAATTTTTTCTGGGCAGAAAAGGAAACCACCTAGAAAATCTGGACCCAGGGTATCCTCGAGCCAGAACCTCCAACACGACATGAAACACTGCACCAAGCTGCCAAGGAGAAATGTGTGGAATCTTTGCACTGTAGTTTTTAAGACTAGACAAAAATCTGCCATTGTGAAGAGGGATAGCCTAAATGAGATCCTTCCCAGCCTTACATTCCTGTGATTCCCTGTAAGGAAGGACTGGTTTGACTCTCCCTGGCACAAGAATGGCAAGCACAGTCTGTTCTGTGCTCTGCAACCATCTCTCTCTTTCTCCAGCTTCTTGCTGGGACCAGCACAAAACCCAGGACAGATGCTGGGCTCAACCCAACAGGGCTGGGCACTGAGAAAAGGGAGATTTGTATGCAATGAGTCTGTGTATTCATGCATGAGAGAAATTGTGGTGGCAATGGTGTTCTCTCACAGTAATGCAGAGCGAGATGGAAATGTGATGAAGGTTTTTTTCAGGGTTAAAATAAGTAGAACAAGAGCCAGTTGTTGTTTTGGGGAAAAGGAGAGCAGCTCCTGTCAAAACGTTTCACCGACTTGGCAAAAATGCCAAGCTGGCCCAGCCTGCAGCATACATGGACTTCAAAGGGCTTATCTTGAATAAGGATTAGCGGGAGCCACATCCCTGCTTCCTACACGTATTCAGCTGAGGTTAAATGATATGCAAGGCTATACCCCAAGGGTGTGTTTTCCTTCTGATGCCAGCCAAGCTGCTGACACCTCTGCCTGCAGGTTTGTGGGATCAATCTTGCTTTAGCTGTGTACATCCATAGGGAGCTCAGTTCTGACCCAGCACCGGCAAGAGTGGGTCGCACTCTCACAGCCGGTCGCTTCAGGAGCGCTGCTCTGCAGCGGGAACGCTGTGAAACAAATGGTCAGGCCCCCGCTCCAGCGGTGAGCCGGTTGCTCAGGAGGGGTGTGTGGTTCTCAAACAGGATGCAGGCTGAATAACCCTCCATTCCTGAACAGGGTGGTCCCCGAAGGTCAGGGCTGCCTTCAATGGTGTGGCAGTGTGAGAGGAAACTGCCTCAGAGGGTGCTTTCATAATGCTCGGACTGTGAATAAATTCAGCTTGTTGTACTCTGGGTTCCCAAGCATTAGTCAACAAAAATGTGAATAGGAAAATAAGGTTAGGCAAGGAACAATTCTCCAGCTGAACTTTCATTACAGGATGAATAGGGATCCTGCTCCCCCCACGCTGCTTTGATTTCAGACAAAGGGCTTTGCATCCCATGTAGGAGTTCTCTTTGCTGCCTGGGATGAACATATGGATGTAGGTGATACAAACCTGGTAGGGCCTAGCTCACAGAATCACAGAATACCCAAGGTTGGAAGGGACCTCTTGAGATGATCTAGTGCGAACCCCTGCTCAAGCAAAGTCAGCTAGAGCAAGTTGCCCAGGACCATGTCGTCAGGTTTTGAATATCTCCATGGATGGAGATTCCACAACCTCTCCAGGCAACCTGTTCCAGCCTGTTGGACAGGCAACAACCAGAGACCTGATGTCAGTATTAATCATTCTGGCACTTTTTTGACTTCGTGGTAAATTATTCAGTAAAAGTACAACCTTAATAAATGTATTTGATATTCATTCACTCACTCTGGTTCTGGTGAGGCTGGGTATAACAATGTGGGCCAAGGCTGATCCATGCTTTACTCGGTTGCTTAATTACGACAAAAAAGACAGTCAAAGAGACGGTCGGGTGCTACATGGGATTTACACTCTGTGGCCCCATGGGAACGCTCCTGGTTCAGAACAGAAGCAACCATTACCCCAGTCAATGCTGTGTTAATTTAGTAGCAGGAAGGCCAAGGGTGGAGATTTTTCGTCCTTTAAGACACAAAGAGTTTTCTGGGAATATTTGTCCCTTGAGCTCCAGAAGGTAAGGGGACAGACAGGGTCATGCTTTCTGTTCCCATGCTTCACTTTGCCCTCACCGTCACTGTTACCAGGGCATCTTCTCAGTTCTGGCAGGAGATCTTATCTGAAATCTTCATTGAGGCACATTTAGGCTATCCAAGGCAGTTTTATATTGCTCAAGCTAAAGTCACTGAAATGTTTTAATTAACGAGCAAACACAGTCTGTCGCTCTCCTCTGTGTGACGCACAGAACCTGTCTGCTTCCTCCCCGAGTACAGCACAGCATGTCTAAGCCACTGGCTACTATAATTACAATGGGGTAAGCATTTATATGGCGCTATAAAGGTGAACTGGGTGCTTTGCAAATACAAAACCACTAATCTCATTCCCAAAGAATTCAGAGTCAAACATGGTCAAGAAAAAACACGAGGCAATTGTCTTGATGGAAAAATTGCATCCTGCAGAGACCAAGAATCACCGGGGCAGGAGGTCTGCAGGACAGATCTGGAGAGGGTGAGTCCTGCGGCTGAATGACTGCATGCCACTCAGAAACACTGGAGTTTCTTTTCTAATCTGTCATGGACCTCATAGATGACCTTTAGGAGTCAAGGAATCTGTGCACGAGTTCTCCTCCCTGTAAAACTGATATTCCTTCAACTCATGCAGCTACCAAAGGCGGGCTACAAAACAAAGGCTGGGAGGAGAGAAGAGGTATTGTGGCAGGAGAGCATCGGGAGGCACGTGGGAAGCAAGAGAAGGAACAGGGGAAAAGGAGAGAAAACCTCTGAAGAGTGAGGGGGCAGGGAGCCAAAGACAAGATTAAGAAACAAGATGGTATCCTTCAAGTGTCGGGAAGGAGAATGTAGATTAACAACCTTTTGGTTAGGCTAAAGGGAGTACAGAAGAGCCTGAAGAGTAACTGTCAGCAAATTACAGGAGCTGAAGCAAGTAATGGTCACAGCATAGAGAAGAATTGTAGTCATGGTGATACAAAAGCAAGGGCCACTTCAGAAAGAAGAAGAAGATACTGAGAGAGAAACCAAAAGCTTCAGATTAGGCCTTTAATGAGAGACTGGTTATATGAAATAAAATGAAAGAAGAGAAAAACCCTCCTCAAACCCAGAAAAAATAGAGGAAGTACCGAAAGCAGATTTAGAGAGAATAATTTTATATTGGAAAAAATCTATTTGAGCCAGAGTGAATATGTAATAGCAGCAAGGACTTCAGGAGAAGAAATTAAAAAAAACAGAGGGATATGAAATTGGACAGTCATGGACAGAATAGGAAATAATTTCCCCACTGAAGAGGTGCAGGCAGAAATGATCGGGTGCATTAGGGAGGCGGGTAGAACAATCAGCAGTGCCATGTTTCAGAGGCCACCAGACAAACAACTCCGAGTGCACCAGTACTGCCATGTGGTGTCACCCACTCTGTGCACACACCACCTCTCATCTGCTGAGATTTACTGTGGTATTTCAAATGGACGCGAAGTGAAGAACAGCAATAACTCTGAAATTCCAAGTGGCCAACAAAACACTCGTCGCACACAAACATGGTCTTTGCTTGCATTTCACAACATTGCACAAGGCTTCTTAAAAAGTAACTTCTAAATTTGCAAACCTATATCGCTATGTGCACAGGGGATGGCTAAACAGGTCTGGTGTGCATAGAAATTTATGACATAGCCTGAGCCTGCCCTCTTGCTACACACACACCAGGGGGTTGGCATTGTGGTGAGCGTTACAGCATCTGGAGTTATATGCGATTATATGAGAAGTGGAAAAGAGATGGAAGAGCAATTAGACTGATTTTGTTAGGCTAAAGGGAGTATGAAGGAACACAGAAAGTGACTGTAAATAAATTACAGTACCTGAAGCAAGAAATGGCCAGAGCACAGAGAAGATTTGTAGTCATGGTGATAGAAAAGCAAGAGCCACTTGAGGTGTTTTGCATGCTGTCATGAGATGCCACTTCAAAACAATTTGTTGTGACTTCTATGTTTCTATTCACTTTTATATATGGTATAATAATATTACTATTCATGTGTTTATCACATTCCAAGACCTATAGAAGACTTCACTCATTTAAGTTATAGACTCAGAATGGTGATTCTCATTCTAACCAAATTCTGTATTTTAATTATTTGCAAATCACGTATTGTCCACCCTGTGTTTTCAGTGACTGGTGACAAATAAAAGCTACCCCTGACATTCACAGCCTTTTTTCTTTAATCACAGAGTTGAGATTTTATGAGCTCTAGCACAGTATGCAAAGGTAACAAAGGGCAGAGACTGAAAGAAAATAGCTAAAAATTGAAAGTACGTTTAGGACTGCTGTGGAGCTTTTCAGACAGGCGAGTGTGTATTCCTTAAGTGAGTTAAAAGCAGTGGCTGGTGTGGGAAGAAAGTTCCAAATAGATGTAGGTTGAAAGACTGTGTGGAAGACCAGGAGACACGTGGTGATAATGATAGTCATCAAACAGGAACATGCGGTGGTGAAGCATTTTTAGAGTGGAAAGTCTTTCAGTTTGGATGCTGTTTTCACATTATGTTACTCCGTGATGATACTCCAGTAGAGCATTATGGACAGTTAGGGATTTTTCACAGTGTCTTATGCAGGGGTCTCTCAGAATTTTCCCCCAACAACTTTTTAGGGTCTGTAGTCCTGAACCCTATTCCCATAAAAATTTATCTTTAAAATGGACATGTGGCACATACAGAGGACAAGTGCCAACATGCAATTTTTGGTTTCTATTGCAAAGGCCAGGCGACAGTCATCCCCATCCATCCACCCTGCTTCTGATTATACCAACTGATCTGTAGGATCCAGGCCAAGTTATTTTACTTATGCAAGTCACTCACCTCAGACAATAGTAAATACCTTCTCTCAGTTTTCTGGTGTCCTTCTTTGCTGATAAAGGTATGTAAACAAGTGCAAAGCACACAGGATCTCAGGTCCCAGAGTACACAGAGGTGTGACTGTAGTCTTTCCTCTACTCAGTATCTTTCTCTCTCCCCAAGAAAATACGTGAGGTTTTATTGACTGGAGCTTCTTATGCTACTTTGAGATGCCTTGCCAAGTTGTATGTTATCCCACTTCCTTCCTGCAGGCAATCCAAACAGGGGAGGCTTCCCCTGGAGCCCTTCCCCTCGCAACTGCACCAAACAACTACTCAGCTCTCCGGCCCTCTCTTTACAGCGCCAGAAACGTGGTGGCTGAGTGCTGGGCTCAGCAGGAGCTCTGAGAACATGCCACTGCTGTGGGCAGACCTTTAACAGCAGAGTGCTGCAACCCCACTGTGTTCTCAGCTCAAGAGATGCTGTGAGCCAGCGGCTGCCGCCTCGCCCTGCTGCACCGTAGGGCTGCTCAGCACCGTCCCGCAGATGTGGCAGGTGTGCCAACACAAGGCCAGCTCAGTTGGCACAGCCACCACGAAAAGCCAGTTTATTTAGGAAAATGAGACATGGCAATAGGCTTACAGCACCACTGGAAAATTACTGTGTGTCAAAGAGAGGCTAAGCAGTGAGGATCTGAATTTCTGCAGACTGCCTACGGCAAGACCTAAGTCTTACAGGCTTGCCCTAGAACTTTGTGTCCAGGCAATAGCCTGGAACCAAGAAATTAGACATCCCCTCTGATTCTTCATGTTTTGCATCCTTTTTTAATTTTTCTTTACTGACAGTGTGATCTTGTTGCTGATCATGATTCAGGAGATGAGGATTCTGGTCCCAGCTTTGCTGCTGAATTGCTGTGTTCCTTGTGAACATTCATGCAGCCTAGCCGCATTTCTCTGTTCAGCTTCTCTGTCCATCTTATCTGTAGAGATGGAAGAGGTGCTCCCTTATTATGTATTCTTTTTGAGACCAGTTTCTGCCTTCCAGTGCACCATCACATACAGCAAGATTAACTGATTCTTGCCTCATGCTTCTCTGGAATGTTCTCGTTTAGTAGCTGTTCCACACGTGTGGTTGCCTTGCGTTAGCATGGTCTTACTTCTGTTTCTTTTTTTAATTTGTGGCCACTTCTGTCACCTACTTCCCACACTCTTTGATACAAAAGCAGACTTTTTAAAAGCAGAGGTATAAATAGTTTCTTTAAAAGCTCACCATTTCTGTTCATAGCTATCCCTGTTTCCACTGCGGTCTTATCCAGCGTATCTAGAATCTATGAATGCACATAGTTCAATCTCTTACAGTTTGACTTCCATATTTTATATTGGCTCACCCTTTTTCCTTGTGCATTACTGATGTCAGTCTGTGATCTGTCTAGTTCTCTTCCTCTGCACTATGTGTCTTTTACTAATCTGTGGTTGTACTTCCTTGCCCATCTGGACTATTATTTTAATTGTCTTTGAATACACATTAATAGTGCCCTATTTTCTATCCCATCCTTTCCTCTGCTCTGTTCCATGTCCAGTTTTCTCTCAGAATTTCATCAGTTGAAATTCGTTGCTGTTATTTTTTTTCCTTTTCAGCTGATTTAGTCATAATAACAAGGCTTATGGGGAAAGATCCAAGTCTTGTTGAAAGATCTGATCCAAAGCTCATTACCATGGTCACTATTTTGTTGATAATCTTCCAACTATACTTCCCTGCTTTTATAGACTCTGGCAGATCCAACATCTCAGAAGAATGGTTTCCTCTGAGTCCCACATCTAGCCCAAACCATACATTATGTTGGGAACCCAAAATGTGTTCAAATGATATCTAATCTGACACTTTCTTATCCTTTTCTGAAGTATCGCTGTTCCTTATATTGCTTTTGATTGATAAGGCAGTCTATTAAAAGTACTAACTTCTGAGTCAATTCTACCCTTTAGCTGGGAGAGAACCATTTATATGTTTGTAAGCTGAGATGGTTATAGCTTGTCTAGTTTTATTTTCCAAAGATAGACCCTGTGCTGTTGAAATCCTTTGTTAGCACATTTATTCTCTCTAGCCATACCTTCTTGTCCTAAGGAAGGACAAGAAGGATCTTGGTAAGTTTCTAAGATGTGGACACCTTGAGGCTTTCTGAAATGGCCTTGATTTTTGCTCTGAGAAGGGCTAGGAGTAATTGTGGTAAAATGCTTGTTACTTAGTCTGGTTTGCAACCAAATGGACATGGGTTCCTAACTGACCCTGAGGATGTGAATTGTGTGCATCCCCCTGCTGTGACTGCTGCATCTGTACCACATTTTGTCTCCCTATTGGCAATTATCTATCAGGTTTCTCTGGTGAGGTGTCTAGTAGGTACGGTTCTAGTGGTGCTTTTGAGGAATGTGACATTTAGCCTTAGTGACCAGGCATTAATTGTAAGCAGGTACTGATACTGCAATGGGTACTGAAAGTACCCATTTTCAAGAAAGTTTTGTTCACTGCTATTTTGGGCTTCATTTAAGTAGATTGCAGTCTCTGTTACATGAATCGTTTTTGTCTCTTCTTCCAGGGTCTTATCTAAAAAATCTCAGATTTCCCCTATGTATGAGCTACTCAATGGACAAAGCATGTGTCATTTTATACTGACATAATAACTTCTTTCTGTATTCTCAGTGAAATGAGACACCATTTTTTCTGCTTTCCAGACTTCAGATTTTCCATCAACCAAATGTATCACAAGAAATAAGAGATTTCTTCTCCAGCACTCAAAGTTGGTAACAGAAAACAACAAAACACTGGATTCAGGTTAACAGTTGAAACATATTGAAGACATCATTTCCTCAATAAACTCACTTCAAAATATGTGTTGATTATTGTAGAAGTGACAATATAAATTCCTTAGCAGCCAACAGTTTTTGAATTGATAGATCAGTCTAATGCAAGATGCAAATTTGATAGATACATTAAAAAATATATCATTTTCTCATGGGAAGAGCTACACAGGACTTTAATGCCAGGCCTTCTAAATAGATACAGTAAATTATCAGAGAAATTAACACAGCGTTCTTTTCAATTAATGCTAAATTATGATGCTGGGCTTTGAGGCATCAATTTAACATAATGATAGCTCACAGAAGGGGCTATTCTTCCAGAAATTTCCTAGTCTTTCCAAGACATGGGAATCATTCCTCTTTCCTCACAGACAGGGAACCTGAGGTGGAGAAGTGAAGTGGTTTGCTGACAGTCCCAAAGTGGGACAGGGAATGGGGAAAAGCTGATCTGTGCTACCTTTGGCTCAACAGACCTGGCTACCAGCCCCTCCTCCAAATCTACATGAAACATTTTTGTGGAGTATCACCATCCTGAAGCCTTGGATGGTCTCTTATGGTTGCAAAATGCCCTTGCACTGGCATGCGTATGTGTGTGTGCGGGGCAGGGGGCAGTTTGTAATCTCTATAGGCTACACACATGGCTCAATCCTCCCTACATGCTCTGCTGCTGCTTTCCTATCCTGTACTCCTCCAGGAGTTTCCTAGTCCCAAACCCTCATGTCCATACCAGTGGCTCTGGGAATTCCTTTGTATTTTCTTTTCCAGAGTACTGGAGGAGAAAAGCACCTCATTTATTCCCTCAGGGTAGAGGTTCCTCACAGCTCCCTCAATTTTTTTCCTCCCCACACTGGCATTTTGGGAGGCTACCCTTGTCCTCGCCAGTTCCAGAGTCCCTCATTTTCTGCACCAAGCCAAGGGCTTTGAATGTGCACGTGTTCCTCCCACACCTTTTCTTTCTGTCTGGAAGGTGAGTCATTCAGAGTGTCTGCAGCAGGAGGGGTAGAGCTGTGGTGAGGGTATTGTTATGCTGGGAGACGCTAACAGCTACTGTGCCAGGCCTTTGATGAAAAGATAATTACAGGACAGATTGATGGTTGCTGGATGCCCTCACCAGATGCCAGGGCTTCATGTATCCTGCATTACCCCCTTCTCATTTTCTCCACGATCAGGAGGGCGCTGCCTACGGATGCCTAAAAACTTTTCCTAAAATTTTGGAATTGGTTGGCTGTGATGTTCAAAAGCCATCTGCATTGCCTCAGAACAAATTGATGCCATCAAGCTGATTGCAGGGACTTGAAAATTTGGCCAATTCATTCCCAAATGGAGAGCACAACTGGCTCACGCTGGTGAAATTCCACACAAAGTCCCGACATTCCTGCAGTCCTCTCAGGCGCTGCCTGGGCTCCAGCTGCAGTCAATGATTGATACAAAGTGTGGGGCTGGGGGCAGAGTACATAGGAACATGGGTCTTTGTGAAATTCAGAGTTTTACACCTTCTGTGTGATGGCTATAAAGGCAGGCTGAGCATCCAGAATGCCTTACCCAGTTAACGTGAGCCTGGGTTAATTTCCCCCTGCAAAGGTGAGGCAGTTTCCCAGTCAGATTTGTCCTATTTCACCTACTTTGTGCTGAAATCAAATGTATTTCTGAAGTATCAGCTTTTACATTTGCTACACCTTTGCTGCCCCAAAAGTCTGCTGGGATAGATCTCATAGACATAATCCTGACAAAAAAAGAGCATATCTAAACCATATTTAGAATTTGGTTAGAGTTTATTTTTTCACCCACTCAATTATTGAAGCAATGAGCCTAAGTGCCACAAATGTTATTTTGCATCACAGTTAAACATATACATTATATTCATATATAGGTTGTGCTGTCTACTGTGCTGGAGGACTCAGAACTCCTTTTTCTATCTGGTTTTGCATTGGTAATTTGGGAACAATGATTCCCCAGTATCATTCTGCAAAGAAAATAAATGTATTAAAACAAGAACATTTCAGTGATGTTTACCTCAGTCTTTTTTCCTTGCACATCATTCATTTTGTATCACAGTGGTTTGTTATTGTTGTTGTAACATGTTGTCCTAGTGAAGGATGTCACTGTCAGCAAATTCTTTGTGACTGTATGCTCATGCATACGTGTGTTCATAATCACTTCACATGTGTGTGTGTTCCTCTTGTTGAAAAAAGACTAGCAAAGAACTAGACATTGCTGCTGATATTCTTGCTTTCCTTTCCAGTTTTCTGAATGGGTTCAAGCTTTTATTGGCTACCAGTACTGTGTAAAGAAAAAGTTCATCCACCCACATCACAATTATTTAGTTGCTAGGAGTATTTTTAGCAGCACGATTTGGTAATTGGTTCCAAATACAATAGTTTAGAAAGAGTCACACTGCGGCCCAGCTAACAGTGAAACAAGAGTACAGGGAGAGGGCACGGCGATTCACAGCATTAGATGCAAGGGAAGGGAGCTGCACAGAGCTCGCACTTCCCTCGCTGTCTCAGGTGGATGGAAGGAGAAAGAACATGAAATGGTGGAGCTGTGGTCCCTCCCACTGCACCCCCCAGACAGCGGGGCAGGCAGCTGCTCAGGCTAGTCAGGAGGTGAGTGCTGTAATCACCACAGATCCAGCAGAGTCACTCACTGAAACGGAGCTGTGAATAAACACATTGACCCTTACTCATGGTAGATGATTATCTCATGGTCTAGTCTGTGAACGGCTTTGCTCATACTGACAAACTGTATTGTTCTTTTTATGTAGCATCTTTCCTTCTGGAGATACCTTACTGTGGAGAACATAGTTGAGAGGAAAGACTTGACTGATACACAGTAATCTCCAAAAACTTACAGAGATCAAATCACGTTTTAACAGAGTTGTATCATGCTACAACCCAACTGAATTCCATTTCCTTACTATTTTTGAGGACTGGGATTTCTAATAGTTTGGGTTTCTAAAGGCTAAAAGCAGAAATAGTCTGTCTGTAATGGACCAGCCGAATACGGGTGCTTTCTAGATAGCGGATTCAACACTTATCTCCTGTACCTGATGCTCTGCTGGTGGGAATTCAAACGCAGCAAATCTGTGCAAATGCATGAAATTCAGAAAGTGCAGCTGGCTGGAACCAGGAGGTGAAATAGTGCAGCTGAGTCTCATTCCCAGATGGATTGGAATGCAGAAGGAAAACAAACCGTTCTGAAAGCAAAAAATAAATGAAAATATCTGTTTTACCTAGATTTAAGAATGTGGATGACAACCAAATCTTACAAAAGAGCATATTAGCACAGAGTAAGCAATTTTTATCTTGATGCTGTTCCTCTAAACCAGCCTGAACTTTGTTGGGAAAAGGTCTCAAGCCATTGAGCAATCTCTGGTTTGGGCAATCATGTTGCTATGCTTCATTGGTTAAGCACAGCCAGCAGTAATTCTGAAAATGAAGCCATGCTGCATCTGTCATATCACTTAAAATTTACTTCAGTTTTGCAGGTATTTGAAGATTGCAAAATGAACCACATTACCGTGCAATATTTGGCCAACATTGGAATCTGCTCTGTACCTCATGGGTTTCTTTAGCTCCTCAGAGTCAGAGGTTTCCTCCTCCCCTGCAATATATTCCAGTCAATGACACTATTGAAATTCCGACAGTAATTTATATACAGTAACTGGCTGCCCTCAGATGAGACGCTAAACAATTTCTGTGCACCAGGCTGCATTTTTTTCTCATGAAATGTAGCACTCTATTGGCAGTCACTTCTCCCAAACCAGCATAATTTATAAGCACTATTGACAGTTTGCATGGAAGGCATTTTAAAAAAAAAAAAAAAAGGATTATGACAAACAAGTCAGAGAAATATCCTTAGATAGGACTGTCCATGAGTAGTATTACTTACAAAAATAGTCCCCATGGCTTCAAAAAGGCTGGAAAGATAGTTATGCACAAACTTCTCTTTATACGTGCTCTCAGTCCTGTTGAAGACACTGGGACTAGTCGCATGATTAAAGACAACTATGTGTCTTAAGTGTTTGCAAGACTGACATGTTCCCTGCCAAACAGGTGCCCCTACAATGAGCACCTCCCAGCTTTGCAGCAGGATTTCAAGAATTTTGAAATCTTATTTCAGGACTGAAGGCTTCTTCCATGTTAATGATCTAAAGATATATGCATATATATAGGAAAGCTTACTTTCTTATTGTTCTTACCCAGTATTTCCTGGTTATGGCCAGTGTGCATATCTGTCATGCTGAGGGGTTGGAGCCAGCCTCCCCGATCCAAACATTGCTGGATTTGAGTGTGTGGGGATTATTTCTCAGTGATAACTGTCTTTAATAAAGACCATAGAGATATCTACAATCAGAATATTCCTGCTTTCATGAAAAACAGGCTCAGATCCAGGTAGCTCCATCCATAACAAGGTCAAACGCGAGCTCTGCATCCAAAAATCCTTTGCAGCTTGGGTCTGCATTTTTTTTCCAGATGTGAATTCCCTGGTTGCCCTCCTCCAGCACCTCATAGCCTCCTTGACACGATAAAATACATGAAAAATAACTATCCTCTCTCAAAAAAAAAAAAAAAAAGCCAACCAAAATAAGAGCCCAAACAGGCATTGATAGCCCTGCCACTTTGTGTGTGTGGTTTTAATTCAGCATGGAAGAATAATAAAAGATTATCACCACAAAAGTCACACCGAAAATGAGTTTGGGGCGTCCAGCAAGTGGGCAGGCACTTCTAAGCCGCCTACCTCAGCCCTTTCCCCCTCAAGAAGCGGAGGCAACGCCATTCCCTCACCACCTCAGCCACCCCTCTCCTCAAAAGCCAGCGCAGGAGCGGTGGTGTTGTGAGGTGTGTGGGGGGGGGTTTATGAGCAGAAAGAGTACCACAAGGTGCTTGTAAACCTAAGGAAGGACACCCTGAGGGGACCGGGGAACGGAGAGTGGGGTGTCGCGTTCGCGGCGGCACACCCACCCCCCGGTCCCCTCAGGGTGCGACAGCCCTTAACGGCCCTTCCCGCCCTGCCGCCCCAGAAGCCCCGCCCACCGTTGGTATGCGCCGGGAGGGGCGGGGGAGTGGAATGACGCGGGCGCCGCGGGGTCACGTGACGCGAATGGAATGCCAACAATGTAGCGAATGTCCCGACTGCGCCCCGCCACTCGGCGTCCGGGACGGCCAAGGGGGAAGATGGAGACCGGCCCGCGACGTCGGGGTCGCCGCCGTTGAGCCGTTCCGTGAAGGGGCCACCCGGGTAGGCGAATCGGTGGCGCTGGGCGCCCCGAGGAGGTGAGCGAAGCGGGGCGGGGGGCGCGGCGCCTCTCCCCCGCCCCCCCCCAACTGATGTGCCCTGAGGGGAAAGTCTTGTGGAGGAGCGGGGGGGGGGGCGAAGGCGGGTCGGTTCTTGAGGCCGGAGTGAACGTCCCGTATGTGTGTCCCCTCCCGGGGGCAGCCTCGGCGCTCTGCGCGCGCCCTCCGACATTTTCCGGACACCCGTGTGACAGCCCAGCCCTGGCAGGAGGAGGGGGTCCCGCCCGCCTGAGGCCTCTGCCCCCGGCCGGGCAGCCCGGCTTTCCTCCCCCGCCATGGGGACCGGCTCTGCGGGGTGCCCCAGCAGGTCGGAGCTACTGGTAAATGGCTGGAGTTTATTTTGGGAGCTTTTTGCCTGCGAAAAGAGTGGGTTTGGGGCTGGGGGGGAAGGAGTTGGGGCGCCCACATTCCCCGGGGGGCGCTCCCGGCCGGCAGAGGGGTTGGAGGCGACGAGCCTGAGCCAGACCCCGCTTGGGGGGGTGTCTCTGGAGACGAGGGCTGGGGGGAGCCGAGCGGGGGCATCCAGAGCCCGCCAGGTCCCATCTGGCTGCCGCGGGGGCCCTGCTGTTCCCAGTCAGTTGAAGGTCACTGCCAAAATTCAGCACTTCGCCACTCTCTCTCCTGCCTCGTGAGTGGTGTGCGTGTTGAAATACCCCCTTCCCCGGCAAAGGCACTCGCGCAGATGACGCAAAAAAAGGTTACTTGTAGTGTCCGGGCTCTGCGGTCAATTACTGCTGGTCTTCTGTGGATGCGGAAGGTGAGCTGTTTCCCACAGCGCTGGATTGGGCCAGTGCTTGTGGTTGGCAGTGGGACATGGGCACAGAGTTACTTTTGGGCAGTTTTATTAGCAGGCGGAAGGAGAGGAGGAATGATTTTGGGGAAAGTCATCACTTCAGTTTTTTTCACTTTTACCGTGTTTCTGCTTATAAAGGGGAGCACAGTTTGTATAATAATGAAATTCCTGAAACACTCCATCCTACCCTCCCACACCCCTCCCCAGACAATCTTAGACCTCCAATACAAGCTGGAGGGTCTCAGCTTCCATGAATTCATTAAGCAAAAAACCTGAAGCAATACCTGTAAATTGAGGGAGGCAAGGCAGTTGTAGCTGTTTCTTAAAACTTTACTTATTCCTTATGCAGTGATCGCTAGTTCAGCTCACCACAGTGCCTGCACAGTTATAGACAGGGAAACAGTTCGCCAGCTCAGGGTTTGGGACTTAGCTCTTGAAATACAGCTGAGCGTTAGTTCCTTGCCTGTGTCCCAGCTCCACAGAGCCACTAGCACATGCAGCCTGTCGGTGAATGAAGAAACAGGAGAGCGAATAGGTAGTGCTGCTGGGACAACAGACATCGGCATGTAATTTCAGTGTGGTTGGTTGTTTGCTGCCAGAGCACCAATTATTGGTATTCCTCAAATGAAGAAAAATAATCAGTTATTAAAAAATTGCTGTACCTTGATGTAATTAGAGTAATGTTGCACTTACTTGAAATATATCTTCAGGATAATGGACAAGCTTCTAATTAGTGCAGAATGTATAACATTTTGGAAAAAAACCTTAGGATTGTTTAGTCAGAATGGCTTGAAGCTCAAAAATCTGAAAAATCATTTCTCTGGCAGGAAGGCTATTGATACATTCATTCTGTAGGCAAGGTGCAGATTAGAAGGATTTGGAGCTATACAAATCCAGATGTACAGTCAGAAATGCTTGAACAGAATTAGACACACTACGTATCTTTTAAAGCATACAACCCTTTTATTTTTTTCTAAAAATGTAAATCATAGGAAGATTTAAAAAAGCAGGCAGCTTGTCTTTGTAAATCATCTATAATATTAAATGTTCCAATTTCTTGACTTATTTTACGTATGTGGTTAAAAAACCCTTCTGCAAAATATGAAACACATTTTCAGTTAGCTCCAGTACTTACTGTTGTTGCTGTTCTCATTCATACTGTCTATAAAAGATCAATGTTTCTTTCTGGTTTAGCAGTATTGTAAATGTAAGTTGAGGAAATTGCCACTTGGCTTGACCTATCATTATTAGACTCGAGCTTAGGCTAAAGGTCACAAAAGTTCTTTATGTGAAGCATGTGTGTAAGTGGGAAAGTGGTCCTTTGCCGCAAAAAGCTGGGGGGATTGCAAGCATTTCCAGCGCGTCCCAGGCCTGAGGATTGGCACAGGGACTGAAAAGGAAGAACAACGCAGATTCCCAAACCCAGCCATATGGTGCCTGCTTCTGTCAGGAAAAGAAAGACAGTTATAGATTAATTAATTGCTCTGTATCTTTTAAGCACTAGCTAGTTATGATGTAATCCTAAAAAGGCTGCAATACTATGTGGTGGTTTTTGTTTTGTTTTGTTTTTTTTTTAACAAGGCTTTGTATTATCTTTTGCTATATTATGTCTAAGTAGAAAAAAATTCTGTTCTTGAGATCCTTCAGTTGCTTTTGTCTTCAGTGAGAACAGTGAAAACTTAGAATCATAGAATTGTTTAGGTTGGAAAAGACCTTTAAGATCATCTAGTCCAACCATTAACCCTACTCTACCAGGTCTGTCACTAAACCATGTCTCTAAGCACCACATCTAACTTGATCTGTTATTGACAAATAGCTGATTTGTTGTTTGTGGAAATATCAAAATGTAAATGAACAGCTTCAGCACTTCCCTTAAAACAGGTGACAAACCCTGTCCAATGTGCATGTGGGCATTTATGTCACTCTTAGTCCTGTATGAGTTAGGGTTATAGGATATCCTTAGAGTACCGAGTGGAGGAGCTCAAGACTTCAAATACATTATAGGTGTCTTTTAGTTATCTGAGCATTTAAATCTTAGCAAAAGAGGTTGATGTGGATTAATCTCAATTAATTTGTGCTTCTGTGTTTCAAACTGGTGAACCATCATAAGAGTCTGAGATCTGACTTCACTGTTGTATTTCAGTCCTTGGTTGTAGAGGAAAGCTTGAAGTGGACTCTACTAATGAGGAAGTGGTGATGGGCTTCAGAGGTGAATGTGTCAAGATTCTCTTGGTCTTCACAGTAGTAAGCTGTTTGCTTCGCAGTGAGAAGTGATGGTAAATGTATGGAAGTGATTGTTTTGTTGGGAAAGAGTTGGAAGAGTTGTTGCAATGAGTTGAGTTTTAATATGAGCATGTGAAAATAAAGAACAGTACTTTCTGGAGAAACTCTTTCCAGTGATAAATGAGCTATGATCAGAAGTGAAGTGCCTTTTTTTTTTTTTTTTTTTAAAAAAAACCACACCCAAAAAACCCCCAACAAATCCAGTCGTCTTCAGAGTGACCGAGAAGAACACACAGTGTGTTACTGTCTTCTGTATTTGTGATTTGAAAACAAGTGAACAAAATTCTAGCCTTCCCAACAAAGTGGCTTGAGCACCATTCAGGAGTCATTTTGCAAGTGGTAATAACAGCAGCAGAAACGAACTTGCAAGCAGCATCAATAGCGAGATGACATTTCTGATTAAGCTCTCTTTTTAATCCTCTGCCAAATGAACCATTATTTAATATTTCTATTATGGTGATGCCACAAAGACTTAGTTAAGGTAGGATTCTTGTTGTAACTTCATGCTGCACAGAGATCACAAGTTGCACAGTAACTCAGCTGTGCTGCATCTTTGTTCTCTGCTGCATGTCGGAAGAGGTGCATAAAGCTGTCTCAAAGTCTTTTCTTTTTTTCTGTGTTGAGATGCTAACTGAGCTGGTTCTGCCTGTTCTGCTGTTACTGAGTAGCTCTATCTACCCCTCTTTTCTCTTTCTTCCCTATAAGGCACAGCTAATGAAATATACACACACACACACACACCCTTCCC
>VFFE01006624.1:0-15624 GCA_008921705.1 Burhinus oedicnemus | reverse complement strand
AAGACTGTGCCAAAAAAAAAAAAAAAAAGAACAGGACAGTCAGGTTAATTAGAAGAACGGTGTATAGGGTGGGGTTTTTTTGGTTTTGGGTTTTGGTTTACTTTTTTTTTTTTTTTTTTTTTTTTTTTTTTTTTTTTAAAATCTATCATAATGAACAGCTTGGTGCGCCCATGTTTTCCTTTATTTGACTTAGGAAAGAATTCTGACTAGATTGCAAGCTGCCTCACTATGGATATAGCTACTCTAGAGCAGATGTTTTACAATCAAGTACTGCTGGAACAAATGCCGTTCACACTAGTAAAATCAAGGAGGGACAGACACCCTGACTGTTTGCTTAAAGCTACAGATGTTTGTGTTAATTTGGGCCTTATCCTTATATGTCATGTGTACAGCATGTGAAATACATTCAACTCTTTTCACTCTTTCTGCTTATGTTCATAACCTAATTGTGAGTGTAGATTAGATCTGGCATTTTTATGTTGCTTAGAGTGGAAAATGCTAGTCCTTACTTCTAGGTTTTCTTAATTCCCTAGCTTTTTGGAAAAAAATAAAATGAAATTTTAAATTGCCTCCAATTACCAAAATAGAGGCTGAAGTTTCTGTGGCATTGTGGTCTTTGGTGTTATCCTACCATAGCAGTTGTAGGCTTTTATTGTCGAGACTTGAGACAGATCCTAATTTCCCATCTTCAGAAGTGCTTAAATAAAAGCCTGGTGAAAGTCAACCAAACTCTTGCTGTCTGTCTACTCTACCCATCTGCTACTGGTCACCCAAAATACTGGTGCTGCTGGAATATTTTCTACTTCGTGTTACTTGGCAGCTGATGTGTCTTCCCTGATACCATGTGGCTTCTGCTGAGGTGGCTCTGTCAGCTCTGATCTTGATGAGTTCACCCAGCTATGGTTGCAGCACGGCAAAACTGGTGGTGTTCTAATGGTCTTGTCTTGCCATATGGACTGTCACTGGCAGTTCATGAGAAATTTCTCTTATACAAATTGGCACACAGAAATTAGATTTCACCAAAGTGTGCATATGTGTATAATGACGACTGCACTGTTTGCATGGTACCAGTTGTTTGCAAAGAACTTCATAGGATCTGGTATTGCACTGAAGATTTCTTTTTCAGTCTCAGTGAACAAAGTTGTAATGTTTGAGGCTGTGTTCTCCTTCCCTGCAGTGCAAGAGATGGATTTTTCCTGATGAGAAACTTGTGCTCTTCATTTTAACTGAATCTAAGCAATTAAAAATATTTCCCCAGGGAGGTGAAGGATGAAGAGAACAGGAGAGGATATGAAAATACTTATTTTAAAAAAAATTATTTCTAGGTCAGTTAATTTTCAGAACACTGAAGCCAAAGAACACTGTGTACCCGTAAGGTTGTGAATCAGGTAACGGCTATGGCAGGGACAGCCTGTGAAAATAACTATGTTCTGTGCTGCTTTGTCTTTAATTGTTATCAGTGTATGCGTGCATATGTGAAACTGTTGGTGCAACACGTAGTCTTCTATGCATTTAGAGAAATATAAACCCAATGTAAATATATCGAGATTCAAATGCAGATTGCTTGAATGACCAAGCATTTTGCAACTGTTTTCTATATCTTTTGTTACTGTAATCCATGATTTGTAAATTACTCATTTCATCCGAAGCATGCAAAGATGCAGTGTATTACTCCTCACATACATAAAATGCTAGAAGGAAGACTGCTGGTGCTAGGTGATAATATAGTTAAGCTCTTGCCCTTCAAAGAGATTGACTTCAGTAGGACAACTTGCACTGTAAAATTACTCCTGCGTAAATCTTTATATGGTTAGGTTTGGATTTTAGCCATCATTTATGAATCCATTGGATGTGGGTCATTTCAAAACAGAAGAGAATGTCAGCAGACTTGGAGATCATTGTAGCTGCTCTGCAGCTTCCTTCTCTCCCTTTTCGTTTTGTTCTTCCGCTGTATCAACTCTTAAATACCTTCAAGGCTATTCAAGTCTGTACCTTCCTTTACCTGTTGTGCTATTGCATTGTTTTTTCTGCTCCATTGGTTTGAATGACTAATATTCAACACCTCCTACGTGCTTTTCTTTGTGTGCCTCTGAATACCCTAAATGAATTTTTTTTTTTTTTACTAATTGCAAACTGTTAACAAAGAACTCTTTTATGGACTTCAACCTTAGTTTGTTAGATTTGATGTGACAATCTAAAAAATGGTAGATGCAACAGTCATGTGACTTAGATAGCACACCCCATATATTTTCATTTCTGCATCTTTTCTTCCATTCAGTGTCAGGACTCTGTGCTTAAGCTAGCCACCTGCCCCATTCATGCTTTTTTTCCAGCTTTACCACAGTCACTGTGTTCATGGCACCTTCCTGTCAGCCTGATAAAGATGCATAAAGTCTAATTTAATCAATGTAACTGGAACTGTAGAAATGCTAATATGTGCAGGGTATCCTGGTTTACAAAACCAAAAAAAAAAAAAATCTCTGGCTGTCCCAATTAAAAATATAAAAAGTTGTGGCCATATGACAGAGATCTTTGAATCAAGGCAAATCCACTCCATATTGGGTTATTTTTGTCCTGGCTCCAAACGAGTGCTGAATAATTTTCTCCAGAGACTTGCATTCCACCTTCCTGGAGCCTGTTTTTTCTGATTGTCCAGCACAGTTTCTTGATTGTGCTTTTAGATGGTCCCTGGATGGCCCGTGTAATGTGTGCTGCCCAGCCATGGTAGCGACTAGCTGGCTGTGTGCTGAAGCAGGGTGGAATTCTTCTTTTTCTTTCAAGTGCTCTAGCAGTCGCTATGCTGGAAACTCACTTCCATCTTCTTCCTGTGATCATTTCTTGCACCTTGGCCATCCCTCCCATTCTGAAAATCTTTTTATTATGTTCTCTAATGCAAGCACTAAGTTCATTGAGGGCTTTCCTGAAGGTGCTTTATGAAGAACCTGTGAAACATGTGGTGGTGTAGGCATGCAAGTAGTGGAGAGAAGGTGTTGGTGCAGTGCTCAACAGGGCAAATTGAAGACCTAGAGCCTAGGAGTTTAAAAGTGGGTGAAAGTCACCAGTCTGTGCCAGGGCACGTGGCAAGCCAGCTCCCCATACTACAAAAGCAGGACCTCACTGGGAAGTGCCAGCAAATTCAAACGCAAGCCACAAGAATTTTCATTTGCGTTGGTGTGCCTCCCCCCGCCCCCCATCTCTCTGTTTACTGAGAAGTGAACCTTCAGGGTGTTTAGCCACATGAAAGTAACCTAGAAAAAGTATTTTTCAGTACTGCTTTGGTGCTGTAAAACCTTCTGTAACAAATCAGTTCCACTTTTCCAGGAACTTCCCTGTGGTTTGTAAGTGTTAGAAACTGCTGGAGGTTGAGAACTTGCTGTTGCAGGCCCTGCTCTATACTTATGCAGAAATGGGTGCTCAGATTTACTGCCAGAAGCTGTTGCTTCCTGAGCCTGGAACACCTATGAGTGTTCTGAGAGTCTGAGCTGCAGCACAATCTATGGCAGAGCTCCTGTGCTGGAGGCAGAGCTGGCTTCTTCCAGATTCCTGGGAAGGTCAGAATGTCCTGCTATGTGTTCAGCATCTCCAAGAACACCATTTTGGGCAAATAGCAGCGATATGTGTTTAACAGGATTCCTTGTTTTTTTGCAGAGAGCCATTTTCTTCCTCTTGCCTTGTGGAGGAGGGTTTGTGCTCCCAAGTTTACCACTGTCTACTGGAGTTTGAACTCAGTCATCACCCTGCCCTACATGAGCCAAGCAACAGCAGCCATAGCATTAGCAGACTATCTAGGGGAGGCCTATATAACTGCATAAAACTTCCTTCCCTTCCTCACTCCCATTACCTTGAAATAGGACCACTGCCCAGCACTAGACAAAACCCTAAGTCAAACTTGCAGGGCACCATCAACCCTCCTTGCACACAAAGTTTTGAGTCCATGAATTTGGGGAAAACCCTGCCATGAGACCATAGATCTACTTTGTTTTGCCACTTTCACATGGTAGTTTTGTAGTTTCCTAGTCTGGGATTTGGGGATAGAGGGGGTATTACTGCTGATTGCTCTGACAGGAAAGTGATCACTGACAATCATGAGGGCAAATGGGAAGTATAACAAGAATGAAGCCCCTGCTAAAAAGCAGGAACTGCATGTGTGAGCAGAGAAGATGATGTTTGGCATTTACTTGGGAAGAAGGGCAATCAGGTCACAGAGCTGGTAGTGCTGAGTTCAGCCATTAGTAGCAAACTGGTTGTTTTAACTGGAGGAACGTTAGCGCAATAAAGTATCTGCCTTGAAAACTGGATGTAGTTTTTGAGGATGAAAACCCTCATCATGCACACTGAAGTGCTGTTCTGGTCTCTCAGCCCTCAAGCCAGCTGCATGACTGAAGCCAGCGCATGTTCAGCAAGAGCTTGTGCTTAGGTGTTAGGAAAGTCCTTTTCTTCAGCTCTGTAGTGTGGAAGAAACAGCAGCCTGAGACAAAGCTGCTCCCTGCACGCCAGGGAAAGCAGCGTGGGGTTTCCAGCAGTGCCCCCCAACAGCGAGTGCCTGCTGCTTGCTCTAGCTGGCAGGCACTGCAGAGGAGGAGAGGTGTCTTCCCCACCTTCCCAGCCTGTTGAATTTAGAAGCTCCAGGTTGCCTTGCTTTCCTCCTCCCCACTTCCCTCTTTTTCAGTGTTTTTTGTGTGCTTGCTGTATAAAGTCATGCTTAACCCCTCATCCTGCCCACATGCTCTGTTCACAAGGCTTAATTGCTTTTTGTACTTCTAGGTAACACCCTCCTCTATTCTGAATGCCTGGCTTCTATGCTTGTTGCAATGACTGTTCTTGCTTTTGGAAAAATAAAGGATTTGCTTTTCATGTAAAAATAGCTTTATTATTTCCATACGCGAGTAGCAATTGGGGCAGGCATATTTCCAGGTCAGCCTGGAGATGGGGATGGATAGTGAAACCCTCTGTTCCAAAAATGGACTGGAACCAGCAACAGTTCTTGATGTGCTGAGCAAAGCTAACTGGCTTGGAGAGAAGTGGGATCCCTTTTTTGGGTGCACATGCAATGTACTGGTATTCTTCTGCTGTGGAGGGGAGCCAAGCATTCATATAATGAACACTTTACTCTGTTAAGTACTTTGGTTAGTTTTACAGTTTTCTTATAATCATGTTCTTTTGGTAATTGTAGGCATGGATTTTGAATAAAAGATTACAAAGGAAAGTTTCTTAGGGCATAGTCTGTAACTAAAAGTGCTTAGAGTATCTGAGTAGAAGGGATGTTTGCAGGAGCAGTCTGTATTATTCCACAAGATTGTGCTCAGTTGGGTACTGAGTAAATAAACAGTAAATGTGCAAATCTTGGATAATGTTGCTCTATGCTTGTTTAGATAGTCCAGCTGTACTTTGGATTTTGTTCTCTATGGTAGCTGTCTTGTGAGTCTTCTGGCTCATTGCCGTGTATTTTTAAATTTATATGAACATGATGTGGATCTCTTTCATGTTCGTATTTTGCTAGTTCATATTTTTACTTCCTTCAGGCGTATTTTAGAGGTCTCTTTAAGGCTTTTAAAAACTAGTCAGCTTGAATTTTCCCTTTATCTTCACAAAAGTCACTACAGAAGTAAGATAAAAGCACAGAAAGGGAATTACAGGCAGCATTAAAAATGTTCCTTTAGAACAGAAAAGCAGATTTAACATGAATTAAAAACTCAGCTCTGTTTCAGAGTTGCAAAAGTCTTTTATTCACCAGAGAACTGTTAAAGCTAGTCATTTCTGGCATAGTATCGGTCAGGGAAGCGTGACAAAGTGCAGTGGAATGCACTGAGCTGCGATCCAGCTTGTAGTGGTATATGACTTTAGTGTGTGGAGCATTGCAGGAAGTGCTGGGGTGGGTAGGAAGGCCTTTTCCTTTCATCAGCTACTGAGTAACAGCGTTCTCCTTCCTCAGACCCCACCTGCAACAACAGAGGGTCCCTTAGATGCTTGGGTCAGAAGACAAAATGTGAAGAGCCTGCACAATCTGAGTTTCTGGTAGAACTTGGCTTGGTTCTCTGAGCACTGCTGCGCAAAATGCAGTGAGATGAGAAAGTTGGGAAGAGTAGTGTGTTTGGGATTGCAGATCAGCTGTGCATATCTAGACTGGGACCGTATCCCCAGCCCCACCATGCTGGAAGGTGAAGATTCTGGGTTGAAATTCTGTCGTCATTGAAATCAGCAGTAAAATTCCTATTGATTTCATCAGGCCAGAGCTTATTGCTTATTTTGAGCGGTAAAAGAGTCCTTGTGTTCCACCAGTGTACACACATGCTAAGTCCATTTACTTAGACTTACATTTTGGCACAGATTTTGGCCTTAAATGGAAATCTGTTCAAATCCATTTAATATCAGTAGCTTGGATTTCAGATTACATGGGTGGTTAAACCCAGCTATATGTGATAATTAATAACCAGTTAAGATATTCCTGTAATTTGAAGCATACCTGTTACTTTCCTTCTTTCTTCTCTAAAGTATGATGTTGGTGTCCACAGAGTTTTCTAAGCATTTGTAATGACATTATAAGAAAACATGATTGTACCTCTCCTGGCAGAACAGAATCTTGATCTATGACCTGCGTGTTAGAAATTGGGAAAAGTTTGTTGTGGTATGAATTGTGTTACTAGTGTAAATTGCTAACAAGAGTTTTACTGTTCACCTTGGGTTTCACATTTGCATTGCTCCATTACAGTGTTAATCAATTATAAAACCACTGTTATATTGGCGTTGCAGTAAAGTTGTGTGGTGCAACATCATTGCAAAAAAATGAGGTCTCTACCCAGAAGACATTACAACCTGAATTAATGTTCATAGGGTAGGGATGTAGGAACGTTGCAGCACAGAGAACATAAAAGGATCATGATATTTAGTAGTTTTATTGTTCACATAGATATCTCTGTCATTCTTACTGTCTGCTTACTTAGTGTTCTTCAAGAGGGGAGCTTGAGGTTGTACTGAAAATGTGGGTAAATGTTCCGAGCAGGAGTAAATGAGTAGTCAGCTGGTGGGATGCCCCAGCCCATATGCTTCAGGTTAGAAAGAATGCAGAAGTTGCTCGGCAGATAGATGGCTTAGATGGGAGTACTGTAATGCTCATTGAAAGCTCATTTGACATTTAGGATATAGATCCTGTTTAAGATGTAGGCTGCCAGATTATTACAGGTTAGGCTAATTCTACTCTAGATTCTTAGCTCTACCCTTTTTCAGAGACGAGCTGAAAGTTGAAAACTGACTGCTAAAATTGATATACCAGAATCATTATAGTCATTCAAGTAATGGGCTGCATATGGAACTACTGTAACTATATTACTGTTTTCTTTGCATGGCAGTACTTCAGATAGTTCCAACACCTCAGATACTGCATGTTGTGGAACATAAATCCTACAAATTTCAGTTCTGGAAAAAATTGCCTAATTCAGGTTTTCAGGCATAGTTCTATATGTGTATATATATATACACCTGCTTCTGAGCTTTCTTATTGCTAGCCTCTGTGGTTAGTCTCTGAAGGTGGTGGCAGATACTGGAAAGCTTGATTAAAAATAATTAAACATAATGTCAGCAATTTTAAGAGCTGATGGATGCCTTGGAGAAAAGGAATAGACGGTTGCAATACTTGTTACAGGAAGTGAATGTTGACCTTGGAAGCAGAGTGTCTTCTTGAACAGTCAGGAATCATTGCATCTGTGGTTTTTGCGTCTCACAGCATTATTCAAGACAGTGTACACAGAGACAGAAGCCCAAGTTAGATGCACACATGGTAGAAGGGAGGAAAGAGCGTTTCTCCGGAGCTGTAGAAATTACTCCAAGAACGACCTCTTGGAGCTTACTGGTATAGAGTTAACTCAATAATCAAAATACAGGGACCGTCTCCATGTATTATTACCATGGAGGCTTAGCTTTGTTTTGGGCTTGGCATGCTCAAAGAGTGTGAACACAGATCTCAGGAACCTGCAGGGTGGTGTGATGCAATGACATCTATTTAACAGTACTTGGCAACACACACACAGGTTAGAAACCAGTAGGAGTACTGTCTCCACCCAGTTCTCGTAGGGAAAATTTAGGAACTTGGAACTTGATTGCCTAACCAGACATATATCCTCACCTTTGGCAGCTTTGTTAAACAGGTGCATAGAAACTACTTTTTTTTTTTTTTTACTTCATCTAGAAAGGGAGATGTTCACCAGTGCACTATTGCATATTGCTGAGTCTTAGTTTCTGGGACTCTGTATTATGAAGCCTCCCTTCCATGCCGTGTAGTGTTGTGCTTGTTTCTCCTAGTGTTACCCCGTCAAAGCACTGGCCAGGTTTCATTCTGCGTCTGAAATATTCAAGAAGAATTTTGCTCAGTGTGATTTTGTTGTAGACCTTACTTTTAAGAATATGTTTTTTCAAGGAAGAAAAGTTATTATTTGTCTCTTACTGGTTTCTTAATATTTTGCACCCTTAAAGATCTGAGAAGAAACATTGCTGTCTTTGAATAGTATTCATGCAACTGAGCATGTGTTGTAATAATAATAATAATCCTGAAGCCTGAAAGACAATTGCCAGTTGTTCTCCTGTCAAGTGACATGGATTGAGAGCGTTGGAAAACAACAGTCTCCTAAAGGTTTGAGTATAGGCTTGAAGGAGGGAGGTGAGGAACATTGATCCACTGCCAGGATTACTGGGAACTAGTAAGCAGATGTGTCAACACTGAATGACTTGGTCAAGGGAACGGTTTCTTTATCTGCTTGAGCCTTCTCAAACATCCTCCTCAGACTTAACTGTGGCGGAAGGATGAGTGGAATCATGTCCTCTGCTCCACTTTCCTCCCTTTCCTTTGTTTCAGTCTAATCAAGTTCAGACTTCTTTAGAGTTCAAAATACTGTATTTTCCTAAGAAATATAGTTGTTATGAAATAGGTCCAATATCTTCTAGAGTCGGTGTTACAAGGTTTTTATTGGCTTGATACAGTGAGGGGTTTTTTTTCTTCCTCCTGTGGTTTAAAATTACTTGTCTAGCATGTTGATTTATAGCCTGTCATGTAAGACTGTTTCCCCTTGGCTATATCTTTTTAAGTTGATCAAATGTATTTCTGAAAAATGTCCTGTTGTTGCCTTGAAATATTAGGTGATAACTGCACAAGTAAGAGAGGGATTAGCTTGTTAAACTTAATATGACACCAATACACAAAATACTGCAATTAAAAACTTTCTTAAGGCAGCATAGGGAAAAAAAATAAAGAAAAACCTTATGGTCTGAGATATCACAAGCATATTCCATTCACCTGGGAAGTTTATAGGTCGGTGTGAAGGAAGAAGGGGAGACTTCTGGGCTGGGGCTCCAGGAGAGCAGCTTTTGGTGGTGCTGCTAGAGCCTCCGTCTTCCTGCTGGTTCCTCCCTGGTTCATTCCCGCAAGCTGTGCCAGCACAGTGTTTGTGGAGCTGAGCGGTGACTGATCAGGGAGCTGATCCAGGTTAAAAATAACTTTTTGGGGATGGTGGGAGGGACACGAGCACAACTAGAGGGTATGGCAGGGGGGCACAGAAAGGAGCAGAGAAGTTGAGAGCAGTGGCAGCTGCCTTGGCGGTCAACCAGCATCAGAGGAAATGCCGAGAGAAAGCCTTGCCTGCGCTCACGTGCTTTCCTCCTTCCAGCTGTGCTCCAGAGACAGCCATCTGCTCAGTGCTGTCTCTTCTTACTTCTCCTCTCACCCAGGTCTTACTGCCCCAGCTGAGCTGCTGCTGGAGTTAACCCTAGCTCACTTGGGTCAAAATGCGCTTCAACAGCTAAGTCATAGACCTGTGCTAACCTAGCTGTCTCTGGCGGTGAGCAGACTGCAGTGTGGTCAGGCAAGAGGGAAGCAGGTGATACCTTGGGCACAGGGAGCAGTGACAGGCAGCCAGGGACAAAGTGGAAGTAGTTTTTGGCTGACACACTTGCAGCTGGAAGTTAATACGTGGATACTAAGTTACGAATGCAGAAAGTAGTGATATGGTAATTTTTCATGTTGCTGCGGCTGATTTCACTGATGGCTAATGGCAGGTTTCTGAGGAGATAGTAATGTTAAGGGGGTAGCATTGAGGAGGATCTTGCAGGAGGATTTTTTTTCTTACAGCGACCTAAAATACATATCACAGTCTTTGCATGTAAATGGAGCGGAGCAAGAAAGATGCTTCTTCAGTACTGTGTGTCTTGACTATTAAAATGTGCGACTTGGCCAGTAGCCAACAGAAATAATGTCGAGGTGAAACCAGTAAAGATACTGCTAAGGAAGTACCAGGTAAAAAAAGGACAATTTAAGAGAGATATTGTGGAAACCTAGGAAGCAATGGGTTTATACTTTCAAAAGATACTTTTGAAAATAATTACGCAATAGAAGCAAAGCTGGGTAACTTTATTCCTTTCAGTTCTGTTCAATATTATCTGGTATTTCTCCCCCTGCTCTTCTATGTTGAACTGGATTTGGGTGTCTGCTTACAAGGTTCCTCTAGGACATCAATCAAGTGTGTGTTACCAACTGGCTTTATTTTTATTTATTTATGTTTAGACTTGTCTGTTCTCACTGAGCACACAAAAGGAGCGGTCGTGTGAAGCATTACCATGGAGCAGAAGCAGTCTTGCATTTTCTTCCCACTTCTGGTCAGTTTTGGGGACCCCAGTGGGCATTTCTCCCCCCCCCCCAGTAGCTCCTGACTGAAGAAGACGCAGCTGCTCTCTTGGGGGAATTGTTTACCTCTCTGTGGAATCTTGTCCCGGTCAGCTATGTGCTAAGAATGTGAATAATTTTGCTGCGGCTGCTTTACATGTAAAAAGCCTGACCTTAAGATATTTTATCCAGCTGGGTTTTTTTCTTTCTCTTTTTCTTTTTTGCCTCTAGCACTGGCGGAGTTGAGCGTTTATCTTGCAACTGCAGAAAGCTGCAGTGACTAGCAGTCCTACAAAGCATTTAGTACAAAGGGGGTTTTTTGTAGTCCTAAAAATCATTAAGTGGCAGTCAGTGGTGTTTAGTAATGCTTACTTTTGGACCTGTAGTTATACATGTGTATTTGATAGAATTAATGAAACTAAGCACTGTGTGGAGACTTCTGGAAAATGTCTAATGAGATCCCTAGTGCTGCAGAGTTTGAGTGTATTGTATTACAAGGTTGAGCATATTGATTTTAAAATGTTAAAAGCTGAATGCCTTTTTGTATATTTTTGAATGGAAATTTTTTAAAAAAGCATTACAATCAATACATAAAATTCAAAAATGCCAACAAATTTTTAAAAAATAATATTGTATGTAAAAGTTCCACATTTTCCTATTCTTTGAACAGTAAATATGCCAAGTTGTCTTGCCCAGCACACTTGCGCTCTGCATGTGTGTGTATGTGTCTGTACTGAAAAATACTAGGAATCTCAAGATAAAACCCAGATGTTTCTTCAGTCACGTGAGATGTGCTGCATTGGACTATGAGGCAGAGAGAGATGTAGCCTTCATTTGTCTCACAATGGAGCTGTATTTCTCGGATATATTTTTCTTCTTTTTGACTGTGCATTACTGCTTGATGTCAGTTGGGGTCCCATTGTGGTATAAATCCTCAAAGGACATAACAATTCAGTGGTAATGCATTCCAACCAGATATCCTGGAGGTTTTATAGTTCTATTAAAGTTCTCCCAAAAGAAAAATTAAGGGTGACAAAACTCTCCTAAACTTCTAAAGGCCATATCAGGAATACACTTGAACCTTGTTTGGAAAACTGTGTTAGTATTTGATGTTGAATATGAATGGGCGACTTAATTTTACTGTCTTTACTTGAATTTTTCTTGTCTTGGGGAAGAGGTTTAGAAACAACACTTGAAAGTTCTAGTGGTTTAAAACTGAAAAAAAACCCATGTAAAGTTACAAGAAAAGGAGGGGAGAGGAGTATTGCTCTTGAAATGTTAAAATCTTACAAATTAGAAGAAAACTTGTAATGCCTTAAGTAGGCAGCATTCAGTAAAAATGACGGAGGCACCATTAACAGAAATAGGTGCAAAAATCAGTTGGTAGAGTTGGATGTGGAGGAAGGCAATAAATAGCATATTTGCAGCACCGTGTGATTTTTCTGGGGAACAGCTGACTTTGGCAGTGCAAAAGCTCTTCCAGTCTTTGACACAATTCTTTTCTGTGCTTTGGGGCTTTGTTCCTGGACAACAAACCTCATAACTCATCTTGCTGAATCTGAATACCCAGTTTACAAGCCTCATGTATCCAGTTTAGCTAAGAAATCATTTGCAAGCTCTGTGAATATTGGTAAAAATCCTCTTTTATACGTAACTCAATATGTATGTATCTTTATAGTAGAAGGAAGAGCAACGGGAAGCACTCATCTTAGTGTCTGTGGCCACTGAAAAGAAATGCTTTGATACACAAATAGCATTATTGTAAGTGTAATGCCAGCCAAACGCATATTTGGCTAACGTGTGAGCAATAAAATTAGCAAACACATCACTTGCTGCTAATGAAGAGGAATAAGCTCATCATGAAACCTTCACTGAACTGCTATTCTATCCAGTTTGATTTACTTGCCCGGGTAGACTAAGAAATTGCTGTCTCGAAAAAAAGAAAAGGGGGGGGGAGGGCGGAATGTGGGCGCTAGTACGAAGAAGTCATGCTATCATTCTGACAGCTCAGTATGTGAAAAGTGGGTCTGGAGGAGAGCAGGGATGGCCTGCTGCTTCTGCAGCAAATGTGCCCTGGTTACTAATAAGTGTAAAAAACCAAGACCGCAAAACATACCACCTGAGAGAAAGAACATGATTCCAAGAGAATACTTGAAAGAGTTTATATAGTGCTTTTTAAATGGCAGCTGGTCTTTGCACAGCAAGGTGTTGCTTTTGCTGGAACTGCCATCTTAATGTATTCAGTAATTTAAGATGCTTTATGTCAGGAGTAGGTGTGGGGTTTTTTGTTTGTTTGTTTTTTTGTTTTGTTTTTTTTTTAAATTGCACACCTTGAGTGTAGGGACACTGACTTGGACCCCCGGAGTACAGAGTAGCAGATGCCATTTTTTATTTATGGCTGGATTTCTTGCTTGAGGATCCTGGTACACAGCTGGAAATGAAGCTATGCTGGAGTGCCTTTCTTAAAACAACAGTTCTGCAGTGTGGTGCACCTTTCCCTCAAGGTTGAGTCCAGTTCTACCTCAACTTTTAAGATGCCTTCTGTGCAAGGCTCTTTACCATGTTCTACCTGTGTTGAGAGTTTGTGAGATTTCAGTGGAATCAATAAATACCTGAAGGCAACTTGCTAAGATTTTTTTCCCCAGGAACTTGTATTGCTTCTTTGCAGGGTGCTGCAGTGTTTATTAATATTCTCAAACTGGCCTTTAACACTTGCATTGGTATTAATGTCAGCACTGTTGGCCAAATATGCGTGTTTCATTAGGCTGAGTCAGACAAAGGCAAAAGTGGAGTAACAAGGAATTAGTCTGGCTGAAGTCTGTGTGTTCTCTTGGGTGGGAGAGCTTTCTGATTGCATTGCTGAAATGCACAGCACCTCTTCTGCTCTCCTAATGATTTCAATATGAAGAAGTGACAGGAAAATGCTTCCTGTTCTTGTCTTTTCAAGCTGAATTCTGTCTTTAAATTGAGTTTCTGGATTCATTATTGTTTTCTGGATGTAAATCATACCAATCTAGAGGAAGGTTTCAAACCAAATGGTGACCGAGTATTTGAAGATTCTTGCCCCATGTGTATCTTCCTCCTAGTTATAAAGGCTGTAACACCGGATATGGTCTACTAATAGCTTTTGGTGAACTCTGCTACTCAGTGCTGCTGATGAAAGGATTTGCTGCTCTTTGCATCAACTCAACTGCTTTACTGTTAGGATAAAGAAAGCAGAAGATAGAGAGATGGGAGGTGTTGCATTCAAGACTTTAGCAACTTGAATCAAAATACAGAGGCTTGGTAACAAGCTCTCTACTGGCTTGGACTTCTCTGCCATACAGAAAGGATTTGATTTGGAGTACCAGATGGGCAACTTGTGTTCTTTGAGTTACAGTTGTAAGCCTCAGAGCTCGCCCAGTGTTGGGCTTGGTATGAAAAGGGGTTGGCATGTTTGATAACACCTCTCGTTACTAAAAAATGCTAACAGGAACCTGGAAGAGGTTTTCAGTGAACATTACAGGAAGATGATGATGCTTCTTGGTTTGGGACAACTCATTTGCTTATACTTGAATTTGTTTTCTAATTGCCCTCTGTTTCTTTTTCTTCAGAGTTCAAAAGCTATTGTAGGATGTTAGGTTACCTTTGTAATATTAAAAGTATTGATGTACTGTGCCCTGCTTGCCTTGGCTTGACTTGACTTGTGGGAGCAGGAGAAACTCCTAAGCCTCACTGGTTAATGCAAGGCATATGGCTGAGGCACTGTGTGACAGAGTACAGGTCATCGCAGTGGCTGCCAGTCAGGAGGGACAGGAGTGAACTGGAGCTAAGGCTGAACCTGTTACAGACCATGTCCAGAGGGTGGGAAGTTCCCTGTTCCTGTAACCAAAGTGAGGGGGTTTCAGGGGAGTAAAGTAAACATGAAGTAAGCAAAACTCTTCCATGCTGCTCTGTAACATAAACCTGTAAATGTAGTAATTTATAAATTTTGTTTATATAACATGATTTGGCCTCAGAATAAGATTTCTGAATTAGCACATAGTAGTGTTCCTGGTTTGACTTCCCTTTGCTCCAGTGCTGAGAAAAGATTAGGAGAGATTTGTACAACTTTCTGTCTGTTGATGCACCCGCCATGGGTCATTCTCTTAGACTGAACTCTAAATAGTTTAAATAGCTCTCCAATGAGCAGACTTAAAGAGTAATGAGGAACAGTTATGGCTATATATACAGTTATTTGTGCTGCTTTAAATTAGAAATCCTTTTTGGAAGAGGATTCTTCCCTTGTGTTTGTGGAGGGCTCAGCGCATTGCAGAAGGCTTTGGATGCCATCGCAGTAGAAAGGATTTTGTGCAGCTAGGAGATACCTCAAGGAGTGAAGATGTACAAATATGCTTTCCCCTCTTGTTTATTTTACCATTAATGCAAACCTGGCCTATGAATTTTGGTATATAGATAGTCCTGGAGTACTATGTGTGTTCAAAACTGAATTCTGTGTGCTCACTCCTTACACCTCTGTTCTGACTGATGTGGGATCTGAAGCAAAGTGTGTCTTTCCCAGAATGGGGATTTTCTGTACTTGAGGAGATATTATGCTGCCTATTATTGTTGGTCAAGTTTGATTGCTAAATCAGGAGCCTTTGCTCCTTCAAAACTTGGGGGAGGGTATGCCTTCAGAATGGGGTGTTACAGCCTCTGAGGTAGGCAGCAAGTCTCCGCCTGTCTTGGGTGCTAACTCTCTCAACCAAATATCTAGGGAAACTAGGCTTCTACCACCAGCTCTTCAGCCACAGATGTGCTTTTTCCAAGGCTGGGGGGGACAAGGAGAGCAGGCTCTTTGTCACTGTTCCTCAGGTCTGTCCATTAAGCTGCCTCTGTGATGGGGCGCTCTGCACCCTGCTCCACTTCCTCTCATGCCTGTGTTCTGGTTGGGACAGAGTGGCTCAGCTCTGTTCTTGCTTCCCAGCCTCCTTGGAAGAAAAAAAAAAAAAAAAAAAAAA
>VFFE01006623.1:203890-360488 GCA_008921705.1 Burhinus oedicnemus | reverse complement strand
TATGTAGGGAGAAAATTAGAAGGGCCGAAGCCCAACTAGAACTTAACCTGGCTTCTGGTGTTAAGGACAATAAAAAAACTTTCTATAAATACATGAACAATAAAAGGAGGACTAAGGAGAATCTCCATCCTTTAGTAGATGGGGGTGGAAACATAGTGACCAAGGATGAGGAGAAGGCTGAGGTACTTAATGCCTTCTTTGCCTCAGTCTTTAACAGTAAGAGCAGTTGTTCCCTGACTACCCAGCCCCCTGAGCTAGCAGACAAGGGTGGGGAGCAGAATGAAGCCCCCATAATCCAAGGGGAAATGGTGAGTGACCTACTACACCACTATGAAATACACAAGTCTATGGGACCAGATGGGATCCACCCAAGGGTACTGAGGGAGCTGGTGGAAGGGCTCATCAAGCCACTTTCCATCATTTATCAGCAGTCTTGGTTAACTGGGGAGGTCCCAGTTGACTGGAGGTTAGCAAATGTGACACCCATCCACAAGAAGGGCCAGAAGGAGGGTCTGGGGAACTACAGGCCTGGCAGTATGGCCTTGGTGCCAGGGAAGATTATGGGGCAGATCATCCTGAGTGACATCACACAGCACATGCAGGACCACCAGGTGATCAGGCCCAGTCAGCGTGTGTTCATGAAAGGCAGGTCCTGCTTGACTAACCTGGTCTCCTTCTATGACAAGGTGACCCACTTGGTGGATGAGGGAAAGGCTGTGGATGTTGTCTGCCTGGACTTTAGTAAAGCCTTTAACAGTGTTTCCCACAGCATTCTCCTGGAGAAACTGGCTGCTCATGGCTTGGATGGGTGTACTCTTTGCTAGTTAAAAAAACTGGCTGGAAGGCCGGGCCCAAAGCGTGGTGGTGAATGGAGTTAAATCCAGTTGGCAGCCAGTCACAAGTGGTGCTCCCCAGGGCTGGGTATTGGGGCTGGTTCTCTTTAATATCTTTATCAACGACCTGGATGAGGGGATTGAGTGCACCCTCAGTAAGTTTTCAGATGATACCAAGTTGGGTGGGAATGTTGATCTCCTTGAGGGTAGGATGGCCCTACAGAAGGATCTGGACAGGCTGGATCGATGGATCGAGGTCAATAGTATGGGATTCGACAAGGCCAAGTGCAGGGTCTTGCATTTGGGTCCCAACAACCCCATACAGTGCTACAGGCTTGGGGAAGAGTGGCTGGAAAGCTGCCTGGCAGAAAAGGACCTGGAAGTGTTGGTCGACAGCCAGCTGAATAGGGCTGTGCCCAGTTGGCCAAGAGGCCAAGAGCATCCTGGCTTGTATCAGGAATAGTGTAGCAACCAGGACTAGGGAAGTGATCGTCCCCCTGTACTCAGCACTGGTGAAGCCCCACCTCAAATACTGTGTTGAGTTTTGGGTCCCTCACTACATGAAAGACATTGAGGTGCTGGAGCATGTCCAAAGAAGGGCAATGAAGCTGGTGAGAAGAAACGGCCTCAAGTTACATCAGGAGAGGTTTAGATGGGGTATTAGGAAAAATTTCTTCACTGAAAGAGTTACCAAGCATTGGAACAGGCTTCCCAGGGAAGTGGTGTAGTCACCATCCCTGGAGGCATTTAAAAGACGCATAGACATGGTGTTTAGGGGCCTGGTTTAGTGGTGATTTTGACAGTGTTAGATTGATGGTTAGACTCAATGATCTTAAAGGTCCCTTCCAACCTAGGTGATTCCATGATTCTGTGATTTTATGATCTTTGCCAGTGCGGGGCTTAAACATTTACCTGATATGCAGATACCCACATAAAGATACCTTGATGACAGTGGCTTTATCTGAATCTGAATCTGAATCCCCTCCTGGCACCTAGTGACATTTAATGACATAGACAGGACCACATTCCTGGCTTTTTGTACTGTGGCTTTCAGTATAGTTATATGCTGAATGACATTTAGAAGTAGTTTGGTTTTGGGTTTTTTTTTTGTGTTGTTATTGAATAATATCATACCTATAAAATATCAATTTTGCTGCAAGATACTGCTATAGTTACGGTTGTGAGAGTACTTTTTTCCCTGCTACATATCATTACCTTCTTATGTGCCTAATTTTGTGTTATTTTCATCACTTAAACTGAAATTTTTCATATTTGAGACACTGATGAGACAATCATTTTGGGAGAATTACCTAATCTTTCTATGTCCCTGATTCTTATGCAATGAGGAACTAGAGTGATACCGTTTTCTATTACCTTCTCCACAGCTTTCTTGAGTTTGAAAAGACATAATTACAAACACTTTGAAGTACAAGAATGGGAATAAAGGTGCAAAATGCTGTTCAGCTGTTGACTATTCATTCTTAACAATGTATATGCTCTGGTTTGTACCAAATAAGGACTAAATTGTGCTGGTGTTTTCCTGAAACAGTTAATGTCTCTGCACACCAGGTGAGAATACTGTGTAATATTAACAAGATTAAAAGCTTTGAAGCATTAAGTTCAACAACATTAGTGATAAACAATAAGAAACGATAGCATAGGAATCTGTCTGAACTCTTAATAGTAGTTTATCTTCTTGCCTTAGAAATAGGATACCTGAGATTCAGATCAATGCTTGACAAACCCATAGGCTTTGCTTCACACAGGATGATCATACCATAAGGTCGTAGGCTCAGGCTGCAAGAAAAATGGAAGGTGAGGTATGGACTTTTCTGTCTGCTTTATGCTTTATAGAGAAAGCAACTTTTGCTTCTCCAGGTACCGGCTCCATTGTAAAGATAATATTTTCTCTATTAAAGCTTTAAAAGGGACAAAGAAGTAGCTCCACAACAGACTTTGCTGTATAGAAAGAAGGCAAACATTGTATGCCTAAATCCAAAATGTAGAAAATTCACACCTTAGTACAGTAGTGCTTTATCTGGAAGGTGCTTAATTTTTTTTACCTAGAAATTTCCTGCTTATTTACAGTTTGGCATTTTTTGATGTGTCTTTACATATGCCCAGTCTTAACAGTGCAGAAGAACTTGTACTGGTGTTATCCCTGCCCATAAATCACAGCAAGATTTACAAAATAGGCATGTTTACCTTGATGCTTGCTTGCTAGGATGAGCATCTGGTGCACCTGGACTCATAGCCGCTGGTTCTGCTGTGTGGATATGGACCTACCTGAGAAAGGCAGGTCTTTGGCATGAATATGATAGTGAGGAGGTGTTGCCATAGGTTGTTTGCCTGGAAAATCGCATGAGATCATGCTGTGTAGCAGAAATACAATGAAAAGCTGCATTAACTCTCTTGTTTAACAGCTGTATCTGCCAGAGGGAAACCATAGTTCTGCATTGAGAACCTTCAAGATGCAGACATTTCGACAGGAAATTTGAGATCTCAAAAAATTTGACATTCACTCTGTGACTGCTATTTTGCTTGAGGAGCTCAAGCTAATAGCCATTCCCAAGAAGCCTTGTGAGAAGAAATCCACAAAGCTTGCTATTTCTGCTCTGGCTTGGCCTATGGCAGTGGCTGAGTTGTTCAAGTTGAGGTGGAGTAAACCTGTACAAAGTCATAGCCAGTGATGCTTGGGACAGCTAAAAGTTAAAGAGCAGGGCCATATAAGGGGTATAGACACACTCAGGATAAGGCAATATCTGAATAAATATGGTTCTCTGTGTTTGATAGAGATAGTCCCGTGGGCTTTATGTGGGGATCTACATGGAATTTGGTGATTCCAGCCAGTTTCCTTGAAGATAATCCACCCTTCTAGTGTAGTACTGCATCACAAGTGGCACTGGCTTAACAGGCTCTGCAGGAGCACTTTGAAGTGGTCTCTCCAGGATGAGATCAGGGACAAATAAGAAGTACTGTGGGAGAGATGCCACACACCACCTCCTGTGTGAATAAACCTAAGTGCCACTGTGATAAATCTTGCAAGTAGAATTTTAGCAAGTTTTCAAACTGTGCATGTTTGGTAGGCTGAACTATCCTCCCTTTCTTAAATTGCAGGTTTTTTGAGCCACTTGCTGGAGAGCACCAACAGTAAACAGATTCAAAAATCCTCATTAGGAACACTATTGGGTAGGATGGGAATGTTGACTGAAGGAAGAAAAAGAACATGTTACATTTAGAAGACATTTGTTATTGTCATTAATATTGGTTATCAACACTGTCTTTAGGCTTTTGAAGTATACAGAAAGAAGAATGATTTTCTACAATACTTTGAACTGCAAACCACTTATTTTTTTGCAAAGCTGGGGTCCAAAACGTTGTTATGCTGTTCTAGTTACATTTTGTGCCCACTAATTGTTCACTGCTCAAAGTAGTACTAGGCCTGGCACAAGGCAGAAGATGTTTAGGCTTAGAGTTCTGGCCTTAAAACATTAATTCAAAGCAGACAATGTGCAAACAGGCCTGTAGAATGCTCTGAAAAACAATATTATAAAAAACTAATCTTAAGCTTTCTGTCTTGAAGCAACTGTTATTAATGAGTACAGGACGATTCCCTCCCTTTTTTTATTTGACATGACATACTCAGCGTTATAATAATTATTTTTAAAAGAATACATTTATTTTATAATGTATTTATACTACCTACTACTTCGTGTTCATATAATGAAAATAAAAATTATAATAGATAGTGTTTTACATTTCTACTGGGAATGTCACAAAACTGCTAATGGGATAAAATTTTGAATTATTATGGTTGCCAGTAATGTAACAAGAGAGGGAGAAAACAGTGCTGATATTTTACTGCTTTGAACATTTACTATGCCGTTTTACTCAGAAACTTATTTTGGTATCCTAATAAGATTAGAGAAATTTAAATAATGATGAAAGAACGATAGTGGCACCAACTGCAAGAAGTAAATAGTCTGGTAGATCCAGCAAGCAGAAATACACCAAGCTGGAGCTGAGTATCCAGAATCAGATATCAAAGCTACTTGTCAGAATATGACAAAACCCAATGAATATTAGCATTTTTTGAGTGGGGAAGAAAGGGAAAAAACACCTCACATTCAACTCTGGATCTGCAATTCAGAACAGCAAGATGCAGTTTGCCCTGCTAATATGAACACATTCTACAGATTAAACCAAAAGATGAGTAGAATATGGATGTTTTGGTCATGAAAATCTCAAGTATGGGATGATGTTTGTGCATGATAAATAATTAATATGAAACAGAGACAAGCCATTTGTGACTATCTGATGGCTTTGACATCTGCATGGGGTCTAAAATGCTGAATGATCCCCACAGTAGAACACAGAGAAAGAGAAGGAGATGAGATTGTTAGTGTATGATCAGGAAAAGAATAATGGCAGCAATGTTAATAGGCATCAGTGAAGAAGAAGTCAGCACTTCAAAAGCAGGGAACATTTTTGTTTATTGCTACAGAAATTATTTTTCAGTTTTGTCCTGTCTTCAGCAAATACATTTCCCTATTACAAATATTGTTATCAGGTCTTTATCCATGAATGAATTATTCAGATATTCCATTCACATCTATTCAATATTTGAACTTTGATAGTGGTCAGGAGTCCCCGAGGCTTCTGGACCCTCCAGCTTACAGGAGCTGATAACGTAGATAGAAGTAACAAACAGGGACAGTAGGAATGTCACAACCTCAACTGTTGCTCACTGCAGTGATGTTCTACCTATTGTTATTGTTATAATTGACAAAGATCTGTCACGGACAACCGACTAATATGACCTCTGTTTTCTTTCCCTAACAAAACTATCAAAACACTAAGACTCCTTTGATTCTGGTAAACTATTTCTGTTTCCTGAGATTCCCCATCAGCAGTGTGATTGCACGTATCCCTGCACTGTCCTGCAAAGTTTTCCCTATATTATAGTATTTTTAGTCTCTGTTATGTCTTGGAACAGAGTAACATTTTGGTATCTTCACTGAAGTTACAGACAGCAAAGAAAAAGAGCTGGTGTATCAGGAAACAGTTGCTTTCTTAATCCTGCAGAGCTATAGACCTCACCCTGTACAGTATGAAGTGACCTGGACCACACACAGGCTCTGATTCAGCAAAACACTTAAGGGGAGCATTTTCAAAGGCACAAATGGCAGTTAAGCAATAATTTGCAATTGAGAACGAAAGTAGTAAGTATCCAGCTGCCATCTGTGACCTTTAGATCCGTGCCTACAACCTGTGAAGCTGCCAGTGCCTCCTTAAGGGCATAGCAATTCAGCAAAATGTAGAAGTGCATGACTTGTGTTTTAGGAAGAATTACCACCAAATCTTATTTTATACACTGTCACCTGCATGCAGCAAAATGCATAAGCATATCCACTGTAGGACTTTAAGGACAACAGTGTTTCAATAGTTGCATCCTGCACACAGTGGCTCCCTTGGAAATAAAGTACTTCTCCCTTGGTAAGATTAGATCTTAAAAGAATACTAACCGTGAAAAAGAATTAATATTTAATATATAAAGAATTGGATACAATTTTATCATTTTCTTCCTATTTACTCTCTGACAGAACAGCTGGAGGTCCAATAAACAATCTGTAACTGCGTTGAAATGCTGTCAGTTGGCACAGTCGTAAGAGTGTCTGGAAGTGCAGTGAAGTCTGGAATGACAGTATGAAATTATCATACTGACATTGTGTAGTTTTTGGTATTTATTATTTCCTTCTCTGCCTCAGACTCGTCTGGAAACACTTTCTGTCTTCGAACAGCTCTCTAGAATTCTGTACACAAGAAGGAAGAAAAAGTATAGATTATATGAAGCAAGAAGAGTAAAAGGCTGTAAAATTGATTGCATTTTTTTGCCTCTTAGTCACAAAAGCAGAAGTCAGGAACAAACTTTCTGAAATCAGTAAGGCAAACTTGGCTCTGGAATACATGGAAATCAAGAGTAATTTCATTATCAATAACTGCAGTGAGAACAAGCCTAAAGTCTCAAGTTGGAAAGCTTGTGAGTGTAAAGGTGCCTCTTTCAGTTCCTGACCAGCCTAGGAGCAGAAACACCAGAAATTTTATGGGAAATCTTGCACTCTTTGTCACTGCAGTTTGCATACTCAAGCAACTCGGCAAGCAATAGGAATATTTTTTGCAGTGAACCATTACAGATTGCCAAACACTCTGTAATGTTCTTTAAGGTTAGGCTGGGGGTTGGTTTGGTGCAGGGGTAAATATCACATGATTAACTGATTAACATATGTGTCGCTTATTCTTTATGACTGAAAGCTCTAACTACTTGCTCAATCCAAAAGGTCTTCCAGAAGATCCTCCTTAAAGAAAATAAAAAATAATAATTTTGAGACTGATTCAGGGTCTTTGGAAATCATGGCAAATTTTTCCAGATATGTTAGAGCAAGTCCATAATAAGATTACTGATGTAAGAAAAAGGAGATTTAGCCATATTTTTTATTGTTAATGAAGACTGATGCTCCCTGAAAAATATGTAAATAAAAATTTAAATTTGTGCTTGACACGCTTATTCCATTTTGAGAATTTGATATTTTGCAATGGGGAGAAGACATAATTTGTATTTGAAAGTGGATGGTATTTTTCATGCTTTTTGTTAATAAATGAGCATTGTGAAACTGATCCAGGGTCCTCCTGAGCATCTCTGTGAGGCACTGAGTTTTGTAACAAAGTCTAGAAACTTATGTAAACTCCTATGAAAGTAATCTCACAGACTTCATATATAACTAGATGCCATAGTTTCAAATGTATCCTGAGCATTGTAAAATAGCTTAATGCAATAGTTCAATGAAATAGTTTAATCACATACCAAATCTGTTGTAAAATCCCTGTTGATGCACACTTTATTAATATGTGAGGTTTTATTGCTCTAAAGCCAAAGGGACTGGGCATCATGTCGCAAGTGCAAAGTTGTCTGAGCCCATCTGATGGCGAAGGGCTGGTGAGTAGCATAGGCATTTCCCCACCCTAGGCTGTCCCTGGCAGCAGACTCCCACTCTCAACGCTAGCTCTTGTGCAATCTCATATGAGCTGGTTTAGACCACTAAACCGCAGAACAATATTCAGTGTTTTTGTTAGATTGGTTTCCAATTTTTTGATGAACCAGCTCATGGTGGAGTCAGAAAAAGATCTGTTTCTGGGTGGGAGCTAAAAGCCAAGGAGAAGGACAGGCGGACCCGCCTGCACCCCTGCCAGCAGCTCTTAGCTAGGTGAGCTTTGCAGCTCTGAAGGTGTTGTTTATACTGTTAGTATGCGCGTGAAAACTGAATTGCGTGCCTGTCTGTAGGTCAGGGAGACTTTGTAAAGCTTGTAAATCCTTGTTGGCTGTCTAGCTATTATGTCCGTTCTGTGGGAAAGGGAAATAATCTTTGAATAATAGGCAACACTGCATTCATTCAGTCAGGCACAAATGTCCTCATACTTTTTGGGGAATCAAATCCTCCAAGGGCTTGGTTCTTCCGAGGCAGGTGGATGAGCTATTTGCAATCACCATGACCCTAATAAAATTCTCAGTGAACAGAGGATAAAAGATTTGTTTGAAGTCCTCCAAAGCAGTAACTTTTTGTCTAACCTTTCTCTGTTATACAGTAGCTACCATTGCTATTTCTGCCATAATTGGTCACTGCAAGAAGCTAATCAATGCACGACGGTGAATCTATCAGTCTAATTACTATAGTTTATTATAGTTCCTAAACCAATACTGGTCATTTTCTGAATCATTACCTTTCATTTCTTTTTTGATATTAAAGGTCTCATCAAACTGCTATACGCAGGTATTTACCATTATAAATAAGTTTTCTAACAGATGAAAGAATTCTGGAAGAGGCCAGAGAAGATCCTGAAGAGATTTAATCTATTTACATCACCTTCAGAATAATATGTAGTATCTGTATAATAGAAGGAAGTCCTTTGGTCTGGAAGGATTTTGCTCAGTGTGAGCTTCCATTTGGGTCTCTGGATAAAGTCTGAAACATCATTATTTTATAATCAGAAGAAGCAGTTAGAATAGAGGAGCAGCTAGATGGACAACGCTCTGAGACAGGCTGTTTAGGTTTCCAGGCGGTAAAATCCTTGTGGATGAAAGGCAAAGAAAAAGCCTACTGATAATGAGAGTTGGTGCTGGTTGGAAACAAGCCCAGTCTCTGTTAAACTTGACATTTGTGCCCCTCAGAAAGCAGATGTGTCTGCCCAGATTGGCCATAAGCTATGTACAATGAGTCAGCACTCCTCTCACAGCCAGGTTTTTGTAGATAAACTTTATGAATTAAAATAGCTTCTCATATGAATCTTGAACATACCGAAATAAACTGATATTCCCACAGCAGGAGCTGTATTTTACATCTTTTTATGTAAGCTAAACTACCTCTTCCTTTCTATAATTTGATTGAGAGATAGGTGTTTTAAAAGATCATTCCCTTAATGCAAGTTAGTCTTACTGTTTCTGCAGAGAAGCTTTTCCTTTTTATCAGCACTCTTGGTAAAGAAGAAAGAATGTACAAACAATTATCTGCGCAAAAATAGATAACAACTGCAAAACTATTGTTTTCCAAGGGTTGACTAGATTAAGCTATAACATGGACTGATTTTTTATTCATTCTTCTAAAACTAAGAAATGTTCAAGTTAGCAATATTTGCTGAAAACTTCTCTGGTTTTGTGTTCTCTTCACCTCCTCAGTCCAAATTAACGAGTACAGCAGTGAGCCACACAATAGCAGAGAAGTATCCTTGCAATATTTCTAGCTGACATGAGTGTGTTAGATATAATATGTACCAGCCAAGGAATCAGAGTGATCTAGGACATCTACCACACTTTTTTGAGAAAGAACTCTCCATTCACTGGTTATTTACTCATTCTGATAAACTTCCCTTGCTTTTCTTCTTTGTTTAAGTATTTGAGAATGGATAAGTAATCTGGGAAACTTTCCAGTTTAAACTATAAAGTAATAAATAATTGAGCTCCTTGGCACTTAATGCATGAAATAGGATCCTTGTGGTCTAAAACAAAGACTGAATTCAACAGTTTCACTCTAGAAAACTATTTTCACAATGGAGTTACCAGTATGAAGTTACAGTTCTGTCTGCAGCAGACAGAGGTTTCTCAGGGGCTGTTCCAGTACTGAAATGAATTGATTTAGAAACCCTGACCTGTTCATAACTGTCTGCAACTTTCACTTAAAGTGAAAAGTATTTTACTTTTACCAGATAGTAGACCTTCGCTTGCTTATAAATCTATTCCAGGGAAGAAATGCAGAATAAAAGAGCTGTGTAAGACGAGTCCTAGTCATATCAGTTAATAACCACCTAGAAAGGGATCAGACACAACAAAGAAGAAAACTGGCATGAAAGAAGACAAAAAGGGAGCCTGTCTTCTTTCATCTGAGAGCATCCCTCTAAGCGCAGGGAGCCCTGCTTCTCATACTGAACAGTGCTTGCTGCAAAAACAGAAAAGTCAAAGGAGTGGGAACTCCACCTTCCAGCCAAATGCTGTTACCATGAGGCTTCTCTAGTCTTTTCATCTGTTGCCTAAGGTGTCAAACCTCCCTTGCAGTCAGATCTGCTCCCAACAGCTAAGGAAAACTGGAGAAGTTAAGCTCACCCTAAAGCAGCCACTCAGAGACAGGCCAGCTCAACTGCTTTCCAGCTCCACTGACAGCTGTGGAAATGGTAAGCCTTTGATGTATACGGACATCTGTATGTGGACATCTAAATCTAAGAATCTTAGAATTTCAGAATCATAGAATGGTTTAGGTTGGAAGAGACCTTAAAGATCCTCTAGTTCCAATCCCCCTGCCATGGGCAAGGGCATCTCCCACTAGACCTGGTTGCTCAAAGCCCCATCCAACCTGGCCTTGAATCTTAACCTCAAATGGAGCCTCTCCATGCATTGCTTGATGGTTGGATGTGCTGCTACCTCTATGCTGTTGTTATGGTTTGAGAAAATCCACAACAATTTATTGTCATTTAGACAATTATTCTATTACCCAATGACTCCTCCCCACCCAGGAAGGGGGAATCGGGAAGAAAACCAGGAAACCCAGGGGTTGAAATATAAACAGATTTAATAGAATAAGACTAAATAATTAACAGTAATAACACTAAAGAACCAATAATGATCCCGATACCAATCTAAAGATATATAAGGATTATACTCAGCCAACTATATCAGTAGGAAGCTGTGCACTCCCAGCAGTGGACACTGAATGTCGGACACTGCGAGTGCTACGGCTTCAGGAGGAAGGGAAGGCCTCAGGGGTCCGGCACAGGGGCAAGGAGTTCTCTGGATCACCGCCATCAAGGGAGAGCCTTCCTCCTCAGCAAACTTTCTAATTTATATTGAATGTGACGTTCATGGTATGAAATAATCCTGTTGGCCAGCTTGGGTCAAGTGCCTGGGTCTCGCTCCTCCTCATCCCTGCACTTGGCTAGCCTGAAAAACACTGAGACCTTGACACCCACACACCATAGCTGGCTATAAAGTAAATATTTTCACAAATTCAGGCACCAGAGTCCTCCAAAAGTACAATTTTCCCAAGCATTAGAAAAGAAATTAGTCCTGTGTCGCTCAAACCAGGACAGCTGTCAAAAACAGGAGAAACAGATGACATGGGCTTGGTGTCTCCTAACCAACTTTGTGTTTAGGGGCACACATATGTATCGTATAAGTCCCTGAATCCTTTGAGGCTGAGGAAGGCACAGAACATCACCAGCTGTGGCAATAACTTGCTTCATACCTATTACCTCTTATTCCTAAGGAGTAGGAATTCCTCCTAAAAAGAGAGAACATATCATTGCTTTGACTCATTGACTCACCTAATGTAATGCCTCATTCCTAGCCATGAAGTGTGGGTAGCAAAAAGGAGAAGCTGCAGAAACTTGAAACATAAAAAGGGAATTTTCAGGTCAGTTGGAGAATGGAGCAAGGGGAATGGAGCAAAAGTCTGTAGTTTTGTATTCAAGTGCATACAATACGCAGAAGTCTTCTGCCCTTGTTTGGATCTAGCCTATATCCTTCATGTGGGAGAAACTTGCATCTAAAAGGAATATAAAGTTTCCGCTATTGATACTATTATAAAATTGCATTCAGAGCAGCTAGACCAGCATTTTGTGTAGTTCGTTACCCATAGTAACCTTCTGCCAAACAGAACAGGCAGAACAGCTTTCTGTGTCAGAGGAAGGTTAAACAGTCTTTGTTTTCTGTCAATGGTACAAATGATTTAATAGGTCTTTTAAGCTGTTCTTCGCTTATCCTGGTATTTTATAATGTATTACTAAGAACACAGAGGCTTTTTTTTCCCCCTTTTTGATTATGATATATGAATCCCATCAATAGGGTCCATAGGTAACGTTTGGCTGTCTCCCAGAGCAATGAAGAAGAAAATGTTGGGATCACACTGGGTTTGTTTTGATTTTTCAGTGAAGGGGAAAGAATCCATCCCACTGTGAATTGCTATCACTCTTGAAATCATTATCCACAAAAATAAAAACAACTGAAATGTTTGGATACAACAGAAGGATCAGAAAAATGGGATACCACGAGCATAAAAAATTACTGGTTTTCCTCTTGTGATTCAGCCAGCAACAACCCCAATGAGAACAGAGTATATAAGTGTACAGGGTATATTATACACTAAAAGACAGGTGAACATGTTTCAGTATATATTTGTTATATCAATACTCTCACTTTTCTGTCCCCCACAGAGTGAATTTTCCTCCTCTCCATCATGTTGAAAGTTATGGCTAAGATTTCATCTTGCTTTGTCAGTAAGGATTGACAATAGCATGACACCATTAAAGTTGTCCCCTTGCCTGCTATATTACTTGGTTTAAACTTTCTAGGAGCCGTCATGTTCCAAGGTCAACACTCAATCTTTCTACCAAAGTGTTACCAAAGGCTTACCAAAGCATTACTGAGCTTCTGTGCTTTCACCTGGGTACAGGTGAGCAACAGAGGCCTCCAATGCAACGCTTTGCTGCTTGTGTGCACGGACTCCTATGTGCTCATGTCTCCAATCTGATGAAAGCAACACAATCAGCACTGTTCATCTGTGCTAGGAGTGAGAATTTATGCTTTATGTATCATCCTATCCAAGCTGCCCGCTCCTATGAGTTTCTGAGGCCATGAATTTCTGAGAACGGGTGAGTTTAAGGCACAAGGTCATTGCTGGCCATAGTTCTGTCAAAAATGAGTGCATACATCTTAAAAAGCTGCATACAGGAAGGAAAAGGAAAAATTTCAGACCTAAGCGCTCACTGTGATGTCTCTGTCTTCACTGTGCTTTGCAGCTGCTGACGGCCATACGTGGCGTGTCCTCTTCTTTGACCACAGAGTGGTGTGAAGATATCCTATATAGCAAGATTGCTAATGAACTCAGGGCCTCCCTCTTTGAGGGGGAAGGAGTTGCAGTCCCTGAAATCTCTCATGGCATTCCTTTCCTATACAATTAATATTAGTTGTGTTGACAAGTTTTGCCTTTGAACAGTGATGAATAAATTGAAAGTAATACGCAATTCTTTATTTTAATGACAATTTTGAACTAATGACACTCTCAATACAAAAGGTCAATTCATACTAAAATGATAGAACTTTTTCCTTATATACTGAGTCATATTTAAATATCTCTGAACATTCTTATTTTTTAAGTATGCATTTTCTGTCATGCTTGCGTTTTTTCCACTGACAAACTGTTGAGAACTGTTATAAAACTACATAGCTTATATCCGTCTCCTCCAGTATATAAAACCTCTCCATTTATAAGAAATATTGGCAGGAATCCTACGTTGGAAGAAAGAAAGATTTACAGACGTCATTGCTAAAAAGTTATTACAACACAGAGATTCAAAAGAAATGGGATTTTCTACAACTTAAATTTATGCTAAAAATGTTCGTTACTCTTGCGTGGGATGAGGTTAACAGTCCTTTTTACTTTATAAGACAAGGTATGCAAACCAGACTGCTGGGCTTGAAGGAGTCCAGAGTTTTAGAATGTTCTAATTCTTCACTGGAAGATACTGATCCTGATTTATATCTTTCAGTGGCGTGATTTTACAGAGGGAAATGGAGGAACTGGAAGCAAATATAGACCAAGCAGGAGCACCAACAAGGCAAACAAATAAAACATTTCTAGTCCAAAAGTATTGGCTGAAAATTAACAATTTGACTTTAAATATCCTCTTTCATTACTTGTCCTGCTGTTGTAGAATTGGGAAATATTCTATACTTTCACATCATCCCCAGTGATCAGCTAATATTCTTTAGCTTTCTAGCAAATTATCCTTTGCTAATATTCTGTATTCAAGTTTAGAAATTAGCACATAGCTCACTTTTCAGTCCCTGAGGAAGTGAATGACTTTTTTTTAAAGGAAAAATTGGGAATAAAGTGCTTCTGATAAAATTTTGTGTCAGTGTTTACTTATAAGGCTTTACTACTCAATGATCAGTCAAATATTCATGAACAGCAATTTGGAGCAGCAAAAGAAACTGAAACAGCATGCTTCAAAACCAAGTCTTTATCATCATGATCAATTCTTCTGTAGATTGGTGGTATCAATTTATTTTTTTTAAACTGCCAATGCATTTTAGAATTCAGGCCCATCTCATTCAGATTTCCCTGCAGAAAGTTAAGTGCTACAACAATTAAAGCTGCAGCAGACACTTCCACACCCTTTATATTAATATTCAACTTACTGACACCTTTTTAGGGACTGAATCAATGAAGATAATAGCAAAGACACCCCACATTCATGGGAAGATGGTCCTGAACAGGATGAAAGATGCTGAGATGTCTCTGAGGACCAGAAGGGCACATACTGGAAAACGCAGAAGCAAACCCTGTCGTCTTTTAAAAGGGGATTTGCCTAACTTTTGCTCAGTTTAAGAGCAGTGAGAGTTAAGGAAGGACTTATTCTTTCTCCCATTCTTTTAATTCTCCACATGAGACTTTAGAATTCTGTTCCCTTGTTTTTTTGACTATGTCTATATATATAATGCAGGAGTTACACCATACGATGCTGGGGATCTGCTATGTAACTTTCGGGGGCAGAGCGTAGACAACATGGATTTTTCTTTCTTGGAATCAAAGTATCAGAGAGTTAGGATTTTACATCATTTCTCACAAAGACAGGGGCTCAAAGTTCAGTTAAATAAGAGCTGGGCTTGGAAAAGAACACCCATGATTTATAGAACTGCTGGATTGTCACAAGATACAGCTTCTAGTCAAGCTGTATAAAAGGCCATAGGTTTAATTTCCAGCAACAAAGATAACCATAGCGCTCTTGGTAGACGTGTGATTGTAGGAAAAATGGATATGTGATGTCCTTACAAGCTGAAAATCCTTTGTTAGCCTCAAAAATCTTCATAGGCTAGAGCCTCCTGAAAGAACTCAGGCTGATCTGAAACCCGAACCTTGGCTGAACAGAAGCTGCTCTTAGGTTGTGGACTGTGCTGTTTCCTATGATCTACACATTGCTGTTTCTCAACAGCCAGATTTGGTAAACTAATAAAATTGCAATTGGCCACTGAAACCTTCCCCCAGCCAAATCACACAGCAAAGAGACTTCTGGATGGAGATTAGGAACTCCACTACAGACATGCTTAGCGACGCAAATCAGTTCACCAAAATGGAAACAGGACATGTGCATGCCTCTCGGCTCCTCATGCAGAAGGATGCTGGTGCAAGAGGAGGGAGAAGCAAATGTGTGTGGGGGGGAAAGGGGCAATTTGGCATTTTTGGATAAGTCACATTCCTGCAGGGGCCGGGCTGCTACCGTCCCGAGGGGGCGGGCAGGGCGTGTTCTGGCTTCTGCAGCAGTCGGGAGCAGAGCCAGCGGCATCCTGGTTGTAACTCCCCGCTCTCTGAGCCGAGTCTCTTCTCCAGCTGCTGCCCGGCAAAGCACCTCTGCAGTGGCTATCGCTGCAGGGAAAAAAAAACATCTCCGTTCACATGGTTTAATTCAAATCATAATCAAAGCAGTTTATTGACTTATTAACGACACATAATTAACTGGCAATCAGTGTACTATATATTCAGGGTCAATACTGGCGATGCAACAGATAAATGATGATACCAGACACTTATAGAGCATTAATAAACAGCTCCGTATTTCCCAGCCCCCGTAACTAATCCTCAGGAGCACACCCTCCCCGGCACACCCGGCCCGTGGATAACAAGCACCCCCTCCGCGGGGGGGCGGCGGGCACACGCTCCCCGCCGCGGCGTGGGTCTCCGCGCGTGTCCCCGCGGCCGCCCGGTCCCGGTCGGGGCGGGGGATGCTGCCGGCGCCCGCGGGGCTGCGCTGCCCGGCCCGGCCCGGCCCGGGGGCCCCCTCGGGCAGCTCCCTCCCTGTCGGCTGCCGAGGGGGAGGCATTCAGGCACCCCCAAAGCGGCAGTCTAACCTGCAGGGGAAAAAAAAAACCAAAACCAAAACGAAACAGCATCCCTCCCCCCCAAAACCAGTATAAACATATACGCATATATACCCACTCTGGCATGCATAGAGCCATATGGTTGAATTATTCTCCTTCTGGTTTTTGGAACAGAAAGAGTTTTTATCACTTGTAATGGGACTGACAGGGAAGTAAACACAGTTAATAATCCTTAAAACATTTCAGTCTTTTTATCTGAAGTGCATTTTCTTTTTAAATGAAAATTTCCTGTTTCTGCCAAGCCTACAAAGATAGGAAGGATTCTTATCTCCTCGCTAACTTGCAGGCTACGCTAACTGGGAACCAATCAGCTTTTATAGCTGCCTTCCTCTACAGAAATGAAAGAAAAGTGAAGCTATTAAAGGGATAAGATCAATTTCACTGGATGGTATTCTGAGAAAAAAAAGGGGGGTAGATGGGGGAAAAAAAAAAAAAGATGTGTCATCAGTGAATAGTCATCGCCAATTAAGTCTATGAAAGCCAACACCCTTAACACAGAGCTCAGCTGATTTTTTCTGAAGGGATTAGGAAGTACCAAGTATCCTCATTCAAACTGGACAATGTTTGACGTGTGCTCTCAATGTTTCATGGCTCACTTACAGGTCACCAGAATTCTGAGTTAAATGAAAGAAAAACAGGCTATATAACACCTGTAGAATAGTGGGGCTTCAAGACATAAATGTTTTTTCACATTAACCGGGGGGAAAAAATATCCACAAACTCCAGCCTGCTTCCCTCTTTGTACAGAGTTCATTTTAAATTTAAAACCTAAGAGCTTTCAGATGTACAAAGTACAAGCTGAATTCAGCAAATGGATGTGGCTCAAGTAAATCTGTTTTTTTCTGGGTCAATTTAAGAAACCTGCAACTATGCCAATCCCCAGTGTAATATCTGGTAACACTTTCATAGAAATATGACAGAGATGGCTCTGATTCTGCATACAGTTGTCTTAATTTCATGCCCAGACATGCATGCCCAATTGATTTTCTGTGTTTTTTACCTGCAAATTGTTGTCATTTCTTTTTCCGCAGTTCACACACACTGTCTATTTTCACTTTGCTGACCTTTCCTAGCAAGTACCATGCTACAACGCCAACCAAAAATGCCACAACAAAGTTCACAGGTAGTATTGCACATTTCAGAAGTACAGTGTGTTTCTGGAGGGAGAGGATGCCATTTCCTTTCCCTGTTCTTCCAGCCCTGAGTGACAAAGGTGCTGCTTCCCTTTCACCTTAGGTGCTGTGCGAGACAGATAGTGTTCTTCATTCTGTCAAGTTATTTCTTGTTGTCCTTCAAGATCCTTGACTTTTTTTTTTTCCTGATCCCTGGATCAAACACCCCCAGCAGGGTGTGTGTAACCTGCTATTCTCCTAATTATATTAAAAGGAATCAATACATTTTCAAATGCGCATAACTTTATTGCAGCTGCAGATACACATGACAGTCTGTTATCCTTTTCCCCCCAAATCTTAGTGCAATTAAGGTAGGTTATCAGAGAAGGAGTGCTGAGAATGCCTCAATACCCCACCCTAACAGCCTGTTAACTGCAACACAAGAATGGTTTTGCAATCATAGAAACTTTGATTTGAAGGGATCTCTGGAAGTCATCTAGTCCAGCCTCTCCCTTGAGACTGGTCTCCAAGAATACCCATTTCTGTGCACAGGCCTAGCAAGTGAGAGAAACGTACACACTCTATTTCTAAACAGGGCTACTTACCATGCCTGCAGTTATGGAGCAACTCTCTGACCCAGTATATCTAAGTTCAATTTGTCAGTGTGAAGAGAAAATTAGGACTTGGAAAAAAAAAAATCTGAAAAAACCCAGTGCCAGTTCCAATCAGTAGCAGCAAAACACAGTATTTTTTCCTCCTTTCAGTTTCTCTAATTTATTGAGATGCTTTTTATACCTAATTTTCAGCTCATATGCTTTCTTTTATCTGCTGTAATATTCTCATTCATCTCTTTGTAGAATACCTTATTTTTTCTCCCTGTCTGAATCTCAGGTTTTGCTGAGATAATTGGCTTTAGCTGTGATTTTCAAAAGCACTCACATGCATTTTTCCAAATGGACTTAGAGACTAAGTCACTGAGCTTGAGGATTCTTAAATGTATAAGTATTTTTTGAAAATGGAACTTAAACTCCTAAGCCAAGTAGCTGCTTTTGAAAAGTTATCCTTTATGCAACATGTGCAAGCCAGGAAAGAAACCAAGGAAACAAAAATCTGTCTTGCTTCAGTCCCACCGTGCATTATGTACAACTGTTGGTCAGCATGTTTTTATATACTTGGGCAATATGTATTTCACATAAAATACTTACAAATGACATCTTTGAACAGACTTAGAATTTGGGAAAAATATAGGAACGTGAGACTACAAAATAGAGTATAAGAGAACAATAAAAAAAACCCCAAAGCAGGCCAGAAATGAAATGTCATCTTCTCTGTCAGACTAGACTAGAAAATCTCCAGAAAGTACCTATGATTTTGAAATTATATCCTGCTCACTTCCACTGAAGGTGACGACAAAGCTCCCAGTTTCTTTTTGGCTATTGTAGCTTCAGTTTCACATGTTCTTCAGAAAGAAAGTGTGTCTCTTTCCCTAAAAACTCAATATAAATCAAATAATTCCTTCAGCAGGGCAGCTTATCTCTCTGCGAATTAAGTGAAACTTTATCATTCTCAGTTTTTATATTAGGACTGTGCTAGGTAATTAAAATAGAAACTGATACGATTGTAGCATTTCAGCCCTTGTGAACTATTTATTTATGTTGCACCTAAGGGAAATACAGACAGTCCAGCTGGACTGGACTTCAGAAACGTTTAACAAAGTTAGTGCCTTAAACACAAGTAGCTCTATCAAAATCTATAAAGCTACATTTACATTATTGAGCAAGATTAATGAGTAAGATTAGGTACCTGATTCAAGAACTTACTTAAGAAAGCTCTGAAAATGAGGTACGTTTGAGGTAAAGGCTTGGTGGAAGCAGGGTTGTCACAGCTAATATTGCTGGTGGGGGGCAAAAGGAGTTCTGCTATGTCAGGAATAAGCTCTGTGTGGTGGTTAGCAATGGGAATGACAAATTATTTCTCAGAGTAGTAAATGGAATCTTAAATGGATCTTCAATAACATGCTAATTTAGTCTGGTATCTTGACTGTGGAATTAATTTTCTAACTGCCAATTTCAGATGGCCACGCAACTGCTTCTCTAAATTTCAAGGTGACCTTTGTAGGGCCATAGGAGACATTTCAGTTCGGTGCATAACAGCATTGGATCCTTTGAACACCTCTGTTTTGATTTTGCAATAAGTTGTTCTCAGTGAATTTATCAAGCACAGGAAATATTAACCAGACAGCCTTGTTGAGCATCTCTATTCACCACCAAAAAAAAAAAAATTCCAGATGCTAATGAGAATTTTTGTTGTTAACACTGAGATGGGTGGCTCTCACATACAAAATCTTTATTTGATACAGAGGTCGTAGACAGTCCAGTGGAGGAAGAGGAAAGCAAGAAGTGGGAAGGGGGAAGGTGATGGCAAAGAGAAAGAGAATTTTTGGTGTAAAGTGCTGGACAGGAAGACACCTGGAACATCAAACAAAGATGATTGCTGGTTGATTTTGACCATGATCAAAAGCCAAATGTCTAATCTTCCTTTCTAACGATAGCAAGCCACAGGACCCAATGTTGTCTAATTAATTGAGCTGAAAATAGTATGGTCTTGACTGACAAAGACTTTCTCAGGAATCATTAGAGAGCCTTTATGAGTTTTCTTAAACCTCAAATCTGAATGAGCAGCTAATCTAAGTTGCACAGAGTCCAAAGTAAGTTAACTCTCTGTTTAAGACCTTCAAAACTGATGTGAGTTTATCTTTTAGTCTCCTGTAAGGACTCAGTGATACTTCTGCAAGTAAAGACCTGGCAACTTCACACAGTTCATATCAGGGCCAAGCAGAGCAGAACCCCTTGTTCCTGGGAAAGCACCACTGATTGTCATTCTGTAAGAAACCTGCCAATTAAGGGCCAGAAACAAACCTCTATCTATACCCCTCAATTGCCAGTAAATTTGGTTAGCAATAAAATGTGAACATACTGCAGCCATCTAAAAACGTGTATCAATTATTTTCCTCTTAGTGCAACCAGGCTGCTTTGGGAGATAACGCAGTAAGGAAGGAAGCATCTTTTTCAGCCCCACAAGGCAATGCATCTTCACACGGCTTCTCGCAACAGGCTGTGCCTGAAGGCACGATTTTGTACTCTGCTGAAACGATCAAACAAACAGAGTGTAAAACTAAAACTTGTACTAAAATGAAAAAGACCGTTTGAATAATTTGGTAGGATGGGTCATAAAATCATTTAATAGATCTGAAAAACAAATCAACTAATATTCTTCCTGTGTCAGAAATACGGAGCAATACAGCTGTTTCTCTGCTTTGGGGACCTGGCCTGAAACCTCTTCTGATTATTTTACAAAGAGCTCCTAAAAGCTCCACGCATCAGCACATGTATTATCTGACAGAACACCCAGATCTGAGAATAGAAAAAACAAAAAAAATCATTAATTTGTGGTATCCTTGGGAAAGGAAGACTTTCCTCAAAACTAACCCAAACACAGCAGAGAACCATGCAGTTGTGTGACAAACATAGTCACAGTTCCAGAAAAAATAATCTGAATAGTTTTCAACGTAGGTAACATTAAGATAGCACAGAAGAAATGCACGTGTTTTAAGTGGTTATAAGTATACTTCACCTAGGAACCTGCACCCCTGTCACGACATGATATGCTTTGCTCCAAGGCGGGAAATAACTCTAAAATACCGCTTGTAGTACTACTCTTCATCTTGAGGGTCAGCCCTCTCAGGCAGGAAAAACATAATAATAAACAGTTTTGGCTGAATTCCTTCAGAGATGAGAAAACCACCCCAAATCTGTCTGCAGTTAGGTGACAGAATTTATCACAAAGGACTCCTGGACCTCCTGTAAGCTTCTTCCAGCATGTCATTTAGTTTGCCTGACAGCATGGTGACTCTGCAACTATAGCCTATTTTACTCCTTTCAGAGATTTACCTTCAGATGTCTCTAAAGGCTTTCTTTAACCACCCCCTTCCCTTTTTTTTTTTTTTTTAATTAAGTAAGGTTTTTCAAGCTTGAGGGCTGTTTTTTTCCAACAATTGCTCAGCAGTCATGAATGGGGAACTAGGCTAAACCTACTGCTTCAATTAGTTTAATTGATGGAGGCTGGGGTGTGTGGATTTTCTCAGCTGAGTCTAATGAAAGAAGCATTCAGTTTATAGAGGATATTTTACGCTGCAGAATGTAAGTTTGAGAGTGAGGAGACCATAATTTTCTTCTCAGCTCCTCAAATGATCTGTAAGGGGATGGTGGCCAAAACATTTCATTTCAGTGTTTCAGGGCTCAGGCAAATGACTTCTACTGAATTTTGATGGGGTGATTTAAGAAGTCACCAGCCTCAGCTGGCTGTCTCCAACCCTATAACAAAGCCTATCACAAAGTATGCCAGTACTTCAGCTATGCCAGTGCCTGGCTCAGTAGGATAAACTGCGAAGAAGATTGGTTTGTGCTGATGCTCAGTTATACTCAGGAGAGATAGATAAGCGGGTTGCTCTGTGGCCCTTGCCAACAGTGCACATGTCTGGCTGTGAGGTCAGGCTCTGGATGGAGAGCTGTGTTTGGTGCAGTCTTGAGCCTTCCTTACAGGGTTCAGGAGGAGCATTTTGCCTGTTAAATCATGTTTTATGCTAATTTGCTTGTAAAATGATGGTGGCTCTAAGAAAGAAAAGTGGTATATAAAGGATTAACTGCCTCTTTTTGTTAAATCAATACTTAATTTCCATTGGTATTTTCTTCTTCTCCTTCTAAAAATCAAAGATATTTTTAGCTTAAAAGAAAACTTTAGTTGTTACACATTAATATTTTAATGCAATCACATAGGATTGATTTTTTTTTTTTAATTTCTTTTTTTTTAGGCTGAACTTTTCTGTGACTTCAGTAGGGATTTCTCCTTCACATTGACTGTACAACATGGCCATATGTAACTAATAAATATTTTGCACATGAGATACTTTCTAAAGTCTTGTCTTTTTTTATAATGTATCTGTGTGGAAGGCCTTAAATTAGCCAGAGCTACAAGGTGGAAATGCCTCCATATCTCTTGTTAGTGAAAGTATCAAAAGAACGCAAAGGCTTTCAATCTCCCATGCTACATTTTATTAAAGCACAAAATAATAGGCTGGGACAGAACAGCTCTTTCATACAGCGAAAGGGTTGGCAACCACTGTCTGAGACAGATTAAAGAAAATCTTTGTGAAAAAAATCCAACCCAGCTCCTTCACAACATATCTTTGCAAGCTGGGTCATTTCAGTCCAAAAGGCTCTACAATGTGACTCAGAGGCTAGGACCTAGGTATAAATACACAGTCTTCCTCTTGGCTTCCTGCTCTCAGAATATTTTAAACAAAATACATAGTGTACAATATGTGTGGTGATATCTGAGAAGGAACAACGTATGCAGATCCGTTGTCTGCCGCGAACAGTCATTGCTCAGTGCTAGGCTGTGCTTCCAGGATCAATTACCGTTTCAGGTCATTGACTCAGAGGAACCATGACTTCGTGATGTTTTCTAGGACGTGATTCCTTTTTCTGCCTTAAGGGAAGAAGTGTGCATCAACTTACCAGCTTAAATAACTCTTGTTTTAAAGACACAGGTCAGTCATAATATTCTTTTTCTTTTTACTTTTACTTAAGGTTAGAAAAAACTATTGGACAAGCTGTAATAATTTCTCTGTTTCTGATCTTGTGAGCCAAGACTTCATTCTCTTGAAGAGCTTTATGTCCCTGTTTGACTAAGCAGAGGAGTTTTCCCTCGGTAGGCTAGCTTTCCACTGAAGAATATCCCTCCAGTCTATCAATATTTCCCAGGAGCTGCTTCATTTGACTGCCCCAGACACCCCTAAGACTGGAAAAACTGTTCAATCCAGTACATGTTTTTGGGTATTTTGGAACCCTTGCAAGCAGCACTGTAAAAGCACTGGGAACGTCATAAAGCGTAGATTTAAAAGTTTTCAGTTAATCAGTCATATGGTAAATAGAAGAAATTAGAGAGTTAAGTTTCTGCTGCAAAAGTTTCCGTCCTCTGATGTTAGTGGTAGGAATATAGACTTAAAGTTATCAAATAAATCAAAGTGAAGATTTAATTTTCTTTTTTAACTTGTATTTTAATTGCTCTAACTGAGGTATTAAGAAAATGACCCATCTGAATTTTTCTTCGGTATTAATCTTGATCTTACTGATTAAATGACCTCAGCTCAGATTCAGATTTCCTGTGGAATTTGAAAGCCCTACCACCTTGGTTGTGTTTCCTGTTAATTGTAAGTATTAAGCTTAATCTTATCATAGAATCATAGAATGGTTTAGGTTGGAAGGGACCTTAAAGATCACCTAGTTCCAAAGCCTTGCCATGGGCAAGGACACCTCCTACTACACCAGATTGCTCAAAGCCCCATCCAACCTGGCCTTGAACGCTTCCACAGATGGGGCCTCCACAGCTTCCCTGGGCAACCTGTTCCAGTGCCTCACCACCCTCAGAGTGAAAAATTTCTTCCCAATATCTAATCTAAATCTACCCTCTTCCAGTTTAAAGCCATTACCACTTGTCCTATGAGTACATACGCTTCTAAAAAGTCCCTCTCCAGCTTTCTTGTAGGCCCCTTTCAGATACTGGAAGGCTGCTATAAGGTCTCCCCAGAGCCTTCTCTTCTCCAGGTTGAACAACCCCAACTCTCTCAGCCTGTCCTCATAGCAGAGATGTTCTAATCCTCTGATCATCTTCGTGGCCCTCCTCTGAACCCACTCCAGCAGGTCCATGTGCTTCTTATGCTAGGGGCTCCAGAGCTGGACACAGTATTCCAGGTGGGGTCTCACGAGAGCGGAGTAGGGGGGCAGAATCACCTCCCTTGACCTGCTGGCCATGCTTCTTTTGATGCAGCCCAGGATATGGTTGGCCTTCTGCGCTGCAAACACATATTGCTGGCTCCTGTTGAGCTTCTCATCCACCAACACACCCAAGTCCTTCTCCTCAGGGCTGCTCTCAATCCACTCTCCGCCCAGCCTGTATTTGTGCATGGGATTGCTGCAACCTATGTGCAGGACCTTGCACTTGGCCTTGCTGAACTTCATGAGGCTGGCACGGGCCCACCTATCAAGCCTGTCCACGTCCCTCTGGATGGCATGCCTTCCCTCCAGCATGTCAACCACTCCACACAGCTTGGTGTCATCGGCAAACTTGCTGAGGGTGCACTCAGTCCCACGATCCATGTTGCCAACAATGATGTTAAATAGTACTGGTCCCAGTACCAACCCCTGAGGAACACCACTTGTCACTGCACACCACTTGGACATCGACCCATTGACTACTATTCTTTGAGTGCAACCATCCAGCCAATTCCTTCTCCACCGAGTGGTCCATCCATCAAATCCATGTCTCTCCAATTTACAGACAAGGATATCATGTGGGACAGTGTCAAATGCCTTGCACAAATCCAGGTAGATGACATCTGTTGCTCTCCTTTTATCCAGCAACACTGAAACCTCATTGTAGAAGGCCACCAAGTTTGTCAGGCACAATTTGCCCTTAGTGAAGTCACGTTGGTTGCTACCAGTCACCTCCTTACTTTCCATGTGCCTTAGCAGAGTTTCCAGGAGGATCTGCTCCATGATCTTGCTGGGGACAGAGGTGAGACTGACTGGCCTGTAGTTCCCCAGGTCATCTTTTTTACGCTTTTTGAAAATGGGGGTTATGTTTCCCCTTTTCCAGTCAGCAGGAACTTCACCAGACTGCCATGACTTCTCAAATATTAACATAGACTAGATATGTGAATCGATGCATGTAAACAGTTGCCTAGATAAATATAAATAGATGGATCTATAGCTAGATTCTTCTCTAGACTTTATGAGAGCTCGATAAACCAGAAGTAGCCATGGATCATGACTTTTAGTGTGCCTAGGCATTATGAAACGAAAAGGTACAGTTGCTACCTTCAAAAATTTTCTAAGTATGTATAAAGCCAGGGCAATAGATGAACTGGGCAAGAAGAAAGAGCAGTTAAAAAATAACTCATGATACAAGCTTTGTTCTTGAAATCAAGGCCAGTATCTGTACCAAGACACCCGTAGTTTAAATGTTGTCAAGCTTACAGTCACTGTGGCAAAAGAAGATTTTAAACAGCTTTGCAGATGTTATGAGAAGTTAATCTGAAGTATGAGTTTGGATAAAACGATCAAAGTTCTTTTTTTTCCCCAATTTAACAAATGGTAGAGAGAAGCTGACTTCTCAGGCTGACTGGAAGGGAGACCTGATGTTTCAGCAATGAGCGGAGGGTTCATAAGTAAGATAGAAATACCTGCAAAGAGCCTTGATGGTGAAGGCCTTCAGTAGAAAACAGAAAAAGCGTGATGTACCAAGAGGAGTGACAGAGTTGTGTTGTGCTGGGAAAACCACCTGTCCGTTAGAAGGCCAAACCTCATGGGAAAAGAGCTGTTCCTTCTAGGCATCTTCTGGGACACAGCCTGTCCCTGCCCACAGCAGCAGGGTTGGAACTAAATGACCTTTAAGGTCCCTTCCAGCCTAAACCATTCTATGATTCTATGATTCACCGGTGTTTCCAATTTCTGTGGGGAATTTGGACATATTTAGATCTATTTTGCTACCACTAGTTCCTACCACCATTCAAGATACTTGGAAAAAATCCTAGCAAAAAGATGAGGATACTCACTTTGTTTCTATAGACCCCATTTAAGTACAGAAAATGCCTTTGTAGCATACTATATGCACTTTCTTCAGCTCATGCTGTCTTTACCAAAATATCATTTTTTCTGTCCTGGATGTTTGCAGCCTTACTCATTTTGACTCTGACAGCTCAATGTCTGACAAAAGCACCCACCTGGGGCTGTTTGGATGTTGCTGATCTGGACGGAAGGACATGGACCAAGGGATCTCTTGACATCTCTGCAGATCCTGTGACTCAAAGTTTCTCTGGAAAATATGTGTGGGGGTGGAGTATGAAAAGACAAGGAAAGAAGGTGAGAGGAGACCACTGAGCCCTGCATGACATCTCAAAGTTAAGCTCTGGGTGGGGGAAGAAGACTGAAGGTGAGTGTTAATAAATGACAGTAAGTGCTCTGCAGAGAGTGGTTTTACAAGGCTAAACAGAATTAGGATACCCAGAACTGAAGCGGGGGAGCAAGGGATATCATTCATACAAATAAGCTAGATGGTAGCTTGAGGAGAGAGGTAAAACCTTTATAAAATCTAATGATGTGTAAATACCACCTGCATTAATTATACTGCGCTATTGAATGTTAAAAATCTGAAGCCCGGAGCTAGAATAATTAATCTGCCCTTGTGATTGCCTTGGAAGGCAGAGAAATGTACTGTTCTTGGCAGTGAAAGCTGAAGTTACAAATGAAGAAAAGGGAAAGTTTATTGTGCTTAAGGCCTTATTTTAGACAACAGAGGGTTTCTCAGGGATGTTTGCTGAAAGCCTAGGGGAGAGGGACACTGTCCTTTCATTTTCTTTTTTTTTTTTTTCTTCTATTTTTCAAAGGAGCTGAGTCATTTTGGCCTGGAATCCCTAACTTAGAGCAAGCCATTTTATTGGTGTTAGAGATACGACAAGCTGAGCTCCACACTCTCCAATAAACTCAGTCACAAACAAAACCAAATCCCTATGCTTACAGTATCCCGTGAAGGATGTGATCTATTAAGTATATGTAGAAACAGCAGTTTTCTGTTTTATTGCTGGCCTAGAGAGCTTGCTTTCCTGTCATGCAATTTCTTCAAACAGGGTCTTTTAAGCTGTGTGTGACAAAATGACATTTCAACTTAGACTCAGCTGTTTATAGTCTATCTTCCTGTCCTAAATTTTCAGAAAATCAGGACAAGTTGCCTTGGAGATGGAGGCACTATGAAGAGGACTTAATATAGTGTCACCAAGAGTCAAAGTAAAATTCACTCAGTTATTCAGAGGCATGTATGAATGAATGTACCACGATGAGAGATGTTCTGGTTGCCCTACTCATAATGAAAGAGAGAGAGAAGCCTCGGCTGCTACAGCTGTCATTTCCTTAAACTGATATTATTTTATATTATTGTAAATAATGTTAAAAGACAGCTCTGCTTTAAATAGGAAAACTGTGGGTTAGACTGATTGGCCTTCCACTGAGTGTGGTATGTTTGTTTCCAGGTATAGTTGCTCAAGGAATATAAAAGCAAAAATACAGAAATGTGTAAATATAGATATATCTCCATGTTGAAAATGGCCTTTGTCCTGCTTATTTCACATAAATCATAAAAGTTTTCATGCCAGAGAGAAAAATCCATCTTCCATCTGCACTCTGTTGAGAGTTTTTTCTATGGACGTCTTTATAAAATCTGAACCCTTTGGGAAAAAAATGCCAAATCAAGAATCCAGTGTGAAATTATCTTGCAACTGTAGTCTACCTCTAACAAACTGGAAACACTGTAATTTGCTAGTGTCCTGTTTTTAACTTTTCTTTTAATGGGAATAATATTTTCTGACAAAGCATTTGCCAGTCCTTTTTTTCTTTTTGGGAGGAAGGTTTGGGGTTTTCTTCAGTCTTCCTGATGAGAAATATATAGGTTTTTAATGTGTGACTTTAGTAAATTTAAAATTAAATATTGATTCACTGTGAGAACAGATGGAAATAAACAATAGGGGCTAGAATAAGTATCAAGCTGCTATTGCAACTTTCCAGGAAGTTAATGCAATTACTTCTGTTCTGGGGCAAGTCTGTAGGGAATAAGGCCTAGCTGAACTGGTTCAGATTAATAGACACTAATATCAGTTTTCATGCAACAGTTTTGTAAAAAGTATAGTGTTACTCAACATTAGGGACAGTGTATACAACCGCACAAGATGTCCACCTTTTTCTGAATGAAGCCTCTTCAATTATGTAATGTTGAGAGTTTATTTTCTGCCTTTATCACATTGCTGATATATGCCTTTTTTCCCTTGAGCTCTACAAGCATATTTTGAATTAAATAAACTCTAAGCTTCTGTAAGAATCTGTGTATATTTATATTACATACAAGTATGTAAGCTTTTCATACTACAGGAAACTTAGTAAGTATTGATCACAAAACCACTTTAAAATGTAGTCATTTTCATTAATTTCCTTACCCTAAAATGAATGTGATCTCATTCAAAAGTTTTCTGACGTTTATGGAAGTCTCCCTTTGACTCCGTATCACTTGGTTGGGAGTCACTATCTCATAAGGTGTCTTTGACGAGCCATTTCATTTTCAAAATAGCCATTTCTCTATGTGAAATGGTCATATCTCAGATGTTTATACAAATAAAATATTGACCTTAAGAACAAAAATTTAGAACAAGAGCAGAATGCCAAATATTGAGGGAAATATAGACTGAAATAAGCTATTTTATTTTGAGTCTCTATTGCAAACAGACTATTCCTTGAAAAATATGAGTTGTTTGGCCTGGCCTCCTCAATCTATTTGCATGCTCACTATTTATATAGTTTCCTTTTTTCAAGATTGCATTTCTATGACCATCATGGAGCGTGTAGGAACGCCCACCCTCTCCAACTGTTGAATCCTTTGAATACTTATGGGAAATCCTACTTCCTATTTTTCTTCTGCCAAAAGAAAACAAAGGGCAACAAAGATGATTGGGGGATTGGAGCACCTCCCTTATGAGGAAAGGCTGAGAGAGCTGGGACTCTTGAGCCTGGAGAAGAGAAGACTGAGGGGAGACCTTATCCTTGCTTATAAGTATCTAAAGGGTGGGTTGAAGGAGGATGGAGCCAGACTCTTGTCAGTGGTTCCCAGTGACAGGACGAGGGGCAACGAGCACAAGCTGCAACATAGAAAGTTCCATTCAAACACAAGAAAAAACTTCTATACGGTGAGGGTGACAGGGCACTGGAAGAGGCTGCCCAGGGAGGTTGTGGTGTCCCCTTCTCTGGAAATTTTCAAAACCCGCCTGGATGCAGTCCTGAGTAATGTGCTCTAGGCATTCCTGCTTTAGCAGGGGAGTTGGACTAGATGATCTCTAGAGGTCCCTTCCAATTCTAAAAGTTCTGTGATTCCGTGATTCCATGAAATGGAATATGAACCTGACTCTCTCATGTTACAGGGCATCCGGCAGGAGAGACTAAGGGAGTGTCTCCTCCTTTGAACACCTCCTAAGCCAGCGCTAGAAGACTCTCATAAAAACTGACTGCCCTCGAGCCTAAGCCCTTCTGTGCTTAGAGCTGACGGACATTAGAATTAAATTCTCACATACTAGTGAATGAGCCATGAAGTCATGGCTGATTCGTTCCTTATTCTTGAACTGTTCCACCTTGCATGGAATAATTAAAGATTAATTCAGTTAGAGAGAGAACGAGAATCAGAAGAGCTGTGTGTGATGCCACTCGAGGGATTTAGGTGAAGAGATAGCAAGAGAGAACACTTAGCTTCCAGTCACTGATCAAAATAACTTGTAAATATTTTAGACCAAATTGACCAGCCTGAAGGTAAAAGATGGAGAGTAGCTTACTCAGCTCAACAAGTTCTTTAGCAGCTGAGGCATACTGCTTGGAAAGTTATATCCCCTGAGGCAGAGGAGAAAATTAAACTTGAGCTATGCATGCTGTAGATGAGTGTCCTTGAGTAAAAAGTGAGGGGCTGTTTCTTCTCCTGTCTGGTTCTGTGGGTGTTTGCTAAGTCTAAATCTTCATTTCCATTTCTTTGCTTTTCCCAAGTTACCTGAAATCAAATTGAAATATTTGGTTCTAGAATCACCCAAAGACATATTCCAGTTTTTAATTTTTACCCAACTTCTTCTCTTTAGTTTTTATTTTAAGGGGAAAAGAAATCATTCTGTCTTATCTGATCAGATTTTTCTTTCAGCCAGCTCACCAGAAAAATAATTATTCACATAGACCACATTCCTTATTGTTTTTGCTCCTTCTACTGTAGAATTTATTTCTCAATGTCCTTAGGTAGTCAGACTTCTATAAAAATTCCCTAACTCAATTCATGCTACTAAAAAAAATGATATATCAAACAATACTCTTGTTGATTTTTCAGCGCAACTTAGTAAACGGATCAAGTGATTTAAATAATGTTTGTCTCGAAGTTCTTCCAAATAAATTATTACTGTGGTTAAGACAGCATGATTTGGAAAAACTGAACAATTGTGGGAATGAGCAGAACTTTTACAGAGTGTTCAGGTAGATGGATATGTCAGACAATTAGGATATCAGTTGATAACCTACTTCATTAGTGCACTAAATCTTTGCACTGTTTAGCTTAAGCTTTCTCAATTAACTCCTCAATATACAAGGATTTTTGAAAGATTCAGCCAGAAGCAAAAGGCATCACACAAATGGAGATTGTTGAGCAAATGCTGATTTAGGTCAGGATGGTCAAAACCATCAAGGTCAAGGACAGACTCTGTCCTAGATTTTTTTATTTAGGCCTTCCACCTCGTACCACTTCTGTTATACATCAGTCACTCCAAACTTCAGCAGCTGTATTTGTCTTCTACTGTAGTCCAGCCCTAAGAAAAAGCATCACAATGGCTAGTGGTATAATTTTAAACTTCCACTACAAATATGTATTATGATCTTTTGAATCAATACATGAAATCTTATTGCAGAGCTGCAACTGAAGCTCAGTTCAGTTATTTGGTTTTTTTTGTTAAAACACAATTATGCCTTTTTATTTGTATATAAGTTAGTACTGCTGATTACAGTTTTTTAAGTATTTTGTTCCAAATCCTGAAGGCATATATTGCAGTGTGATTAAGCATACTTATAAGCAAAACCTTAAATCTTCAACTTAGCAAAAAAATCATGTGGAATCACATCTTTCAAAAACTTAAGAAGTGCCCAGACTCTGATTTTCAGGGCACTTCCTTGAATAGGCTTTACTTAGTGGCCAAACTTTGCACACTTGCACAAGTAGACTTGCTTGACTTCGATACATAATGCCTGAAGTTCTTTTGCAACTCCTATCTGTGTCTGCATACAGCACACGTGTTTTTCAAAATATGTTTCATTGTATGCAAACATATCTAAAGATCGAATTTGTTATTTCAGGAATTACACAGGCAGTTACACTGTGCATGTGTTTATTGAACAGCTAAATTCACAGAGGCACAGGTATCAAAATAACAGTGTAAAAGGACCCACCTGACCTCACAGTGTAAATATAACTAATTTACATACATCCACTTTTAGCATTCTGTTATTTTACATTTGCTGAGTCATGGGTAAAATTTTCACTTTGGTCCTGCAGTTGTTCTTCTAGATTAATTTCAGCATGTAAGTGTCCTCAATAATTTCAGTGGATTACAGTATCTGGAAGATGGCGCTACTGCTAACAACACCTGGTTTGGTCTACGTATGGTCTTTATATCAAGGACTTACTTCAATAACCAGCGAATAAATAGAATAACAACACCAGACGAAAACAGAAAAGGGTTTTTCTACCTAATAAAACACATAATTTTCCAGGGAAAGTAGGCATATCAGGTGATAATTTGACCCAGGATCTTGCCTTGCATCATAGAAATCTTTCTGATTTAATGAAAAGCACCAATGATTTAAAGACTGTCAGCACAAGCTAGGAAAAACATTACAAAACCAAAAAGGCAGTGGAAAAAAAAACAAAATAAGGTTTACTGTGTTGGTGTTAAAGTAAAATTTCATGAAAAAATACTGCTAAGATAGAAAATCAGCTACCTTTGCACAGGAGATATCCAGTAAAGGAGGGATTTATGAACACAAGGAGTAGATGGAATATTTGTGCCTAAGTTTCAGGTCAGAGAAGAGAGTGATCTGTTTAACTCACTGGTTTTCAAAGTCACCAAGATATTATATAAAATGTGAGCAGCAGCAGAAGATAACATTGCTCATGAGTGAAGCCATGACTAGTCTGGCTGGGTCCCTAGGTGCCTAAAATTTGGTACCTGTCAATGAACAGATTCAGGAGGACTCTATTAAGCAATTTATTCTTTAATTGTCTTTGAATAATCTGCCAAGCTGTTTTTTTTCTGTATCTGCAACTCTCTGCGTCCACATTTTTGTGTAACAGCTTAGAGAATTTAAACATCAAGAGTTAGTGTTTGGAAATAGGACACCCAGATTGCTAGTCGTTACAGTACAGTGATTAGACTAACTAGATGAAACAAAGTATTCTTGTATCACAGGGGTCTTCCTCCACAGCCAACTTTATGCTTTCATCTGGCTACTTTCTTCCTTCCCTCTCAACATGCTGCCTCTGTCCTCCTACCTAGCCATATGTACCATGCAGAGGGACACTTCTTTCTGGTATACTGTTGGGCAAATATTGAACACATATCGTCACGCTATCACTGAAATGCTTAAATTTGCAAGTCTCTTTGTCACCATGTTATTTTTTGTCCTTTTAAGGTAGGAGCTGTAATAGCATGAACTTTGGCACATGGAGTTTGCACGTGGAAGCATATTAGCTCTGTGGCTAGGTCATTAGGTCAATTAAGTGTTATGATGCTTTTTAGGGCAAAGAAATAGATGCTAGGAAGAATGTCCTCTCATCCCTGTAACTTTTAATTGTTTCAGCAAGAAATCCAATACACTTGATTTAAATGTCTGGATTAAACACAAAATGCTTAGAGAGAGAGAAGCACCTCAAAACAACCAATATACTGAGTGCATCTGTGCCTAGAGCTAACTAGTAGAAATAGCCTCACAACTACTGTTTTCTCAAACTTTACACTTCTGTGGATTTTAGCTCTGGCTTGATGTTCCAGGAAGACATCTCCTTTTTCTTGGGGGGAAGACTTCAAGCCCAACACAAATAGACTCCGATGGTCTTATGTCTAAGAACAAATTGAGATCACTTGTTTATTTCATAGCACAATTACCATGTTGCCAGAATGCCAGGAGGTGGGAGGTGAGGTGCTCTTCCCACTTTTTATCCAATACTCCACAGTGTGCCAAAGGAGTGGTTTAACCACCAAGTTGCAATTTATTTGGTGATTGAGATGGTGGAGAAACATTCCCAGACATTCAAACTCCCCTGCTGAAGTCTTTCCATTTTGTAGAAAGGAACTCAAGCGTAACTGGGACAGAGAAAGACAAAGGAACAACAAAGAGAAAGGAAGAGAAAGTATTAAATATAAAATTCATAAGCAGTCCCGAGAGCGAAGCCCAGAGCCCAATGTTTTCTTTTTTGTATTGATGTTTAACATCTAAACACTCTTCTCCCACATCCTTTTGCCTTTTTCTCTGCCCTTTCTTCTACCACTGTAGTTACTAAGGTACTAAAGAAAAGGCTGGGGGGTTGACCTTTAAAATAAAGGAGTAACTACCACTGTCTTATGTGATCTTACACCTGTGCAGCAGATTCTTTCAAAGCATGTCTGCTAAATCCACATAGGTCTTCTGGGAAGTCAGAGGACTACCTACCACGCCCTAGAGGAATTCAGTTCTGATGTGTAATTTTGGGCACGGGTCAAGGAACGGCAACAGGTACCCAGGGAATGTAAAAATCAGAGAAGCAGTCTCTCTTCATACCTCCAGGATATGTGGCAGCTGAGACGACAAGATGTGGAGGATGGTTCTGACTGCTTCAAGTCTGCCCAAATCTGGCTGCCTGCTAAATTGCTGTGGGAGATGTTGGGAATCAGTGTACTGTTTCTTTAACCATGACCAGCTAAATTCTTCCATGTGGGTGACTGTAAAACAATGAAACCTCGCAGACCTCTACAATCTATCAAAATCTGTGGAGACAATCCCAGCGCTGATGGCATATTTGAATCAAGACCTCTCTGAGCAGGTGCACTGTTCTTCAAGTCATGATAAGACAATTTACTTTAATGGTTTCCTAATGCAGTCTGTAATATATATAAAGATATTCATAAACAAGAATAAAGTCTTAACATAGTTCTGAGGAAGTGTCCTGTTTCACTGCTGGCCCTTAACTACTTAATCCCGCATTAGTCATTTCAGTGAAATTTAATTAATGATGCAATTTTAAACTCTAGGAGTTTGCAACTGCTTTCCTGTATCAGAGACCAAACCCAGACAATCTTGATACAGAAGAACTCAAAAAAATATGTCTGAGAGAACAGTCTTGACCCCACAAATGTCTGCAGGTCTTCTGGATCAGGGATTTTCTTTCATACAGAGACTTGCAGAATTTTTTTCTACGTTGTTATGTATTTAGCACTTAGAAGTATCTTTTGAAATTCTACCAGTAAAAAGGTAAAATGTGACTGGCAGTAGAGTGAGAGAACAGCCACAATTGTGAGGAAATTGGGAGTTGGAAACCTACTCCTGGTCCCCAAACCAGCAGATGCTCTTGCTTTTGCCCTGCTTGCCAGTCATGAAATTCGGGGGTTTATTTGCTCCCAGAAAACTTGAAATCTCTAGTGTCTTCAACCTTCAGGAACATTGTTAGGTTTTATGTCTGAACCTGCATGGAAATGGAAATGTCAGGAGAAATCTACAGCTACTTGTCAGTGTGATGCAATGCATTTTGAGAGTTACACTATATTTTCTTCTTATGCTACCTTGCACGTGTGTGTGTTTATGTTTATATAGATGGTTTTTACGTGCCTGTTTCTTTTGAAGGAAACTGTGATAAGGGACCTGAATATACTGTAGAGGAGGACAGATTTCTACTAAGAGGCTTGTTGAAAAGGAGAAGGAGGAGGGAAACACAGGCAGTGGTCGTCTAATCTTATCACCTGCAGGGCTGGAGGCTGTAATTATGGACAGGGAGGTCCCTTTGAGTTCTGTGTTCCTACATATTAAGATGATCCAAAGAGATATGAGAAGAGGAAAAGAGAGAGGTGAAGTAAATTATGGATGTTGTAATAAGAGAACAGGAACTTGATTACAGAGACAGTTGGAAATGAGTAGTGAAACGTTTTGAGGGCTTCAACAAGGTTGTAAGCTTAATAAGAAGGGTTTCGACATCAAAGCTTTGAATGATGATAAGCAATGAAGCATCAGAAGGACAAACATTGGAGCAGACTGCCCAGGGAAGTGGTGGAATTGCCATCCCTGGAGGTATTTAAAAGATGGGTAGACGTGGTGCTGAGGGACATGGTTTAGTGGTGGTTTTGGCAGTGTTAGGTTTATGGTTGGACTCGGTGATCTTAAAGGTGTCTTCCAACCTAAGTGATTCTGTGATAAACAAAGGAATGATAGTGCCCTTCAGGCATCATCAGACTTTAGAGTTTTTGGCTTTATGATATAAATGAGTTATTCAAAAGACATGAATGCCTGTCTAAATGGAATAGAAAATATTGCAGTATGCTCTGATATCATTGATTTCACTGTGTTAATATGTATATGTATACGGGTCGATGTCCAAGTGGCGAGCAGTGACAAGTGGTGTTCCTCAGGGGTTGGTACTGGGACTGGTACTATTTAACATTGTTGTTGGTGACGTGGATGGTGGGACTGAGTGCACCCTCAGCAAGTCTGCTGATGACACCAAGCTGTGTGGAGTGGTTGACATGATGGAGGGAAGGGATGCCATCCAGAGGGACGTGGACAGGCTTGATAGGTGGGCCCGTACCAACATCATGAAGTTCAGCAAGGCCAAGTGCAAGGTCCTGCACGTAGGTCGCGGCAATCCCATGCACAAATACAGGCTGGGCGGAGAGTGGATCGAGAGCAGCCCTGAGGAGAGGGACTTGGGGGTGTTGGTGGATGAGAAGCTCAACATGAGCCAGCAATGTGCGCTTGCAGCCCAGAAAGCCATCCTGGGCTGCATCAAAAGAAGTGTGGCCAGCAGGTTGTGGGAGGTGATTCTGCCTTTATCTGAATGAGGGCCACGAAGATGATCAGAGGATTAGAACATCTCTGCTATGAGGACAGGCTGAGAGAGTTGGGGTTGTTCAGCCTGGAGAAGAGAAGGCTCCGGGGAGACCTTATAGCAGCCTTCCAGTATCTGAAAGGGGCCTACAAGAAATCTGGAGAAGGACTTTTTAGAAGGGCATGTAGTGATAGGATGAGGGGTAATGGCTTCAAAGTGGAAGGGGGTAGATTTAGATTAGATCTCAGGAAGAAATTTTTCACTCTGAGGGTGTTGAGGCACTGGAACAGGTTGCCCAGGGAAGCTGTGGAGGCCCCATCTGTGGAAGTGTTCAAGGCCAGGTTGGATGGGGCTTTGAGCAATCTGGTGTAGTAGGAGGTGTCTTTGCCCATGGCAAGGTGTTGGAACTAGGTGATCTTTAAGGACCCTTCCAACCTAAACCATTCTATGATTCTATGATTCTATGTGCATATATATAGCTCACAAGTAAAGTGAGTTTGAATGTTGAACCACTGAGAGCAATTACATATAAGCCATCTCTTTCTGAAGCCAAAAATAACAGGAACAGACATGTATCATTGGCTCTGTAACTGTTCAAACTCAAGGGTATTCAGTTACTTACTGACAGCTGATGATTAGATTAGATTTGTCCAATAGAAAACTAAGGGTGGAGAGGTTTTCATGGAAACAGATATGCTCAGAAGCAATTTAACTTCTAATTATTTTTCCTGAATTATTATTTTTTGCTTGTCTTAAAAGAGGGTGCTATGTATTATGGGACGAATCAGGAGATTAACATCATTTATTATCCACTGAGAAATGGGACCCTCTTTTCCAAGAAAAAACAATTACAGAAAAGGTTACTTCCATTCACTCTGATGGAAGGAGGTTTCTGAAAAGATCAGCTAGGTGAATGCAAGACAGCCCTATAAGCTAAATAACATCAGAAAGAAGGCCAAGAGCCATAGTGCTTTGTGCTTTGATGAAAAACCAACAGCAAGGTGTTCAAGCTCTCTATGCTGTATCTCAAAGAGAGCCGTAAATATGGGCCATCTAAATCTTGACTCACATGGCAGAAATGCAGAGATTCAAAAGGGTCTGATCTTAATAAATATACCAATTGTCAAAGAACTTTCTGAGCTGCCAACTAGATAACTGGTTCTAAAGATGAAACTATATTTAAGTCATTTCTAGTTTAGGAGTAAACACAAACAATGCTTTGACAGTTTTCATGCCCTATCAGAGTTTGAGTAGTTTCAGAGAATGTCTGCCAAAGCAGTCAGAGTGTCACATGTGATGTTTTTATTTCATGTTAAACAAGAAGTGGCCAGATACAGTATGGAAACACCACAGCAGTCTTATTTCCATATCGATTCACCGGCATTCTGCTATCACAGGTAAATCTTGCATATAATGCCTGAGATAAAAAGTCTTAAATATTAGTGATTTCTAAAAGGGGTCTTTTATTCATGGATTATATGAGAAATAGTTTTCCTGGATTACCAAACAGAATAAGAGCCCGCCCCAGCCAATATAAAATTATTACCAAGCTCTCTTGAGATTTGATTTTCATATTCAAAAACCCCATGAATATGACAGGATTCAAAAAGAATGCTGGAAGGAAGCCAGAGCAGAAGTGCGTCTGATAGGTTTCATGTTTAAATACACTGATTCAGTAAACACTTTATAAGCCAGCTGGTTAGAGAGACCTTCAAAGCCCTAGGCCTGCTAGCTTCTCTAGACAGTACCCTGGGAGAATCGGTTTCATCAGAGGGGTGATCCAGATGATACACAAGGGGAACATGGATACACTTCTAGGTATCTGACAGGAAACACAATTACAGCGGGATGCAAGATTCAGGCAGACTCACTCCTACCTTATGTGCCTGAACATCTGTGAGTATCTGAGCCTTAGCTGCAGATTAGATGAGCTATGTAGTGTAAGATCCAGTTTCAAAAGCAGATGATGCTTGTGTTTCTTTGCAACGATACCATATCTTACTGATCAAAGGTAAGACTATAAAAGCTAGGTAGCCAGCAACGCAGGTATTATATTACCAACAAAACTGATGTGTTGGTTCTGTAAAGTATCGTGATCACATTGCAGAAGGTGGTGAATACATGGTTATTGAATCAAGTTCATGTAAACATAGATACCTCATAATACATTTATGCATATTTAACTCAGCTTTTTTATCTTGCATTGAAGGGTAATCCCTGCCGTTGGCATTTATCCACAAATATGAGTTTCTAAAAGATATTTTAAGACCTTTGTTAGCTAATAAAGGTGACTTTCTTGTATGTTCTTTGCATACTTTGCTTTGATCTCTAGAAGGTGTTCTGGCTTTGAGAAAATATCTACTGTTGCCAGCAATTAAATTCTGTAAAAATTATACTTGCTCTAAATGAAAGTATCTCAGACCACCTTAATATCCACTCAATGTCTCCCATGCAAAACTTGTCATTTGACAATCTCTGTCTCAATAATTCTGCCCTCTTGTGGGACCACTGGAGTCTGAGGGACCCATCCTGGAGGTTTTGGAAGAGAAAATTCAAGTTCTTCCTTTAATTTGTTCTGATAACAAGATTCTTTGTTTTTCTTTAAAGTTCAATATCCACAAAGACTTTGCAGTAGTGCATATCTGTAGGTATGACTTCCAAAACCGTTGCTTTGCTGCATTTGTGAGTCAGCCAGGGAGAGTTTTACGGAGACAATAATGGAAGCAGATAGAGAACATCAACAAATGTTTTTTCCAACTCATATTTCTTTTAAAAATCCCTAATACACACATAACATCAGCCTTCTAAAGAATTCAGAGCTAACTTATTTGTTCAATATTTATATCTTTATGTGATATCATTCACCTGCATTTCTACCTCTAGCCAAATAATATAGCATACATTGTGCTTTAATCATGATGCCAGTTGTCTGTTTAAAATGAACATCTGTGAACTTTGCACATCAATGAAAACAAAACCCAAAACTTTATTTATTTATCAAGCTATGTACTTTCTCCTGATGCATGAACAATTTCAAAAATCTCTCTTGCTAGTTGGATGGCATTATTAAAGCCATGGAACCCAAAGGCAGGGAAGCCTGTTATCTGTATTGTGTTTTCATCCAGAGTTAGCAAATGAAATGCTTTGAAGGAATGCCTCATCTTGCAGAATCCTGCTATTGATATTGTCAGGTATACTCAGATCAAAAGTTTGCATTTTATATGAATTATACATTTCAGCAAGGAAGTAAAATTGTATTAAAATTACAGTCTGTTATTGAAGAGGAATGCAGACCTATTGATGGATGCATTTTATTAAAAGCCAAAAGAGCAACAGAGCTCTGATATCCAACAAACATATGTTGTTACTGATGGAAGTCTCTTATAAGTTTAAACTTTGAAATTAAGATAAGAAAAGGGTAGAAAAGAGTTTAGGTAACATCATAAATATCAACAGTATTTGGAAAGATGTAAAAAAATAAGCCAAGAATGACTACTGTATTGAAAGTCCTGTTTAATCACTCTTCTGGTAATAACAATAACGATAAGAGCACCCCTCCACTCCTTACTTTATTAACAAATGAACAATTTCTAGTCAAATTTTCATCTTTACACAGGGAAAAGGAGGAATGATTTAATGAAATCTACGGGTGTCTTCACTATCATTGTGCCTTCCAAGTGGAAGTTGATGGTGCTATATATCTCAACGATTCAAACAAACAAGCATATTGCTTTAGATTCAAGTATAATAAGAGAATGCCAGTGATGTAATCAAATATTAGATGACAGTCTCCTATGACTGGACACTGCTGAAATGGCAGAAGAAAAAAAAAAATCAGGTTAAAATGCGTATTCATGGATACACATAATGATACCTATTTTGTGTTATCAGATGAATTTCTTTTTACTGTAAAGTTCACTGTAAAATGATTTTATCACTTTAAATAATAATTTCCTTCTCCTCATCACTGATGAGGCCACACCTGGAATACCGTGCCCGGTCCCAGTCTCCCCAGTACAAGAGAGATACAGTCTGACTGAATTGAGTCCAGTGAAGAGCCAGTAAGATGATGAAGGGACTGGAGCATCTCTCCTGTGAGGAAAGGCTGAGAGAGCTGGGACTGTTCAGCCTGGAGAAGGGAAAGCTCAGGGGGATTTCATCAATGTATATAAACATCTGCAGAGAGGGTGCAAAGAAGATACAGCCAGGCTCTTTTCAGTGGTGCCCAGTGACAGGACCAGAGGCAACAGGCACAAACTGAAACACAGGAGGTTCCCTCTGAACATCAGGAACCACCTTTTTTACTGTGAGGGTGACCAAGCACTGGCACAGACAGGCCAGAGAGGTTGCGGAGTCTCCATCCTTGGAGATACTCAAAAGCTGTCTGGACATTGTGCTGGGCAACTGGCTCTAGATATCCTGGCTTGAGCAAAGGGGTTGGAGCTGCTGATCTCCAGAAGTCCCTTCCAACCTCAACCATTCTGTGACTCTGTGATTCTGTAAAGAAAATTAGGGGAAAATATGTAAGTGCATTTGTTCTTTTTAACCTGCATACTTTTTGTTTGGCTCTTTACGGTAGCAATCGTCTCAGATAATAATATTCCCTTTGTTATTTCCAGTTATCTGGAATCTCTGCTCAGATCACCTGGAGCTCTGGCAATAACACTGGTTGGAATTAGCTACCTTTGGTACCTTAGACATGACCGCTCATCATGGGCAATGGTGTGAGCTACATCCAAGCCTTTAGAAACTACAGACACATTTGTCTGCTGGCTGCCTTTGTGTCACTAGATCAATGTACAATGTTAGAATGAAGAGACTGGTATTTCCATTTCACATAATATTAAAAAAAAAAAGGAAAAAAAAGTATTTTGTATTGATTACTCACTGCCTTTTTCCCCAAGACTTCAAATAGCTCTTCCAAAGTTGATATTCCATAGAATTGTAGTGAAAAGGGATTGATATTTGATTCTCTTATTAATTGAAAGACAGAGTGTTTCCAGGTAGGAGCTTTCCCTTGCTCAGCTTTTCTTTTATTACTTCTGTTGCAGCTGCTCTCTGTGTCATCCTTCTTCCCTGACCGAATCTGCCCACAGCCTGTACAATTGTGTTTAATACAAGTAGTTTAATCCCTAATGTCTGTGTCCCACATAAAAATCTAGCAGTGATGCATTGTTTTTCTGACTCACTTTAGGCTTCATGGTGGTAGCAATATGTATAAGCTACAATTTATCATTGACAATTGTTTTTTGCTTTTTAATACTATATTAGAAGCTAAAAAACTCTGTTGTGAGCAAACAAAAACAAATGGGTATTTTATTTTCTCAGATTTACTGCTGTGGTATCATATGTCAAAAAGCTTGGCAAAATTTGCTTGATTGGAGACACATTACTGAAGGCCAAAAGTCAATGGACATATAATCAGGAATAGGTACTGGGCATAAATGTCAGAAACAAACCAGAGTCCAAAATGTTAGGAAAGCCTTGAGGCTGCCCTTTAAAATTTTGTCCTCTCTATATAGAAGATACAAGTAGCCTTTTTTCCTTCATGTTTTAACTTTAATACTCATGGCTGTCATTCATAAATCAGGAATAGTCATGAGGTAGATGGGAACATTTCCACGTTTCAGGTCAACAGTTTTAAAAAAGCACATACAGAAATACACAGTCGTAATAGCTCTGTGATGCACACTTTATACACTCATCCAGTTATCCTAAAGAATTTCAAGCAAGGCTTCAACATCTGCTAGGCTTTTCACACAGCAAGCATCTGCAGATCTGAATTTAAAAAAAGATGAAAAAAAGAGAAAAATAACATAGATAGATAGATACCATGTTGTATCATGGTACCCTCTAGCCGTCCACAGTTGGGAAATGAGTATCATAGAATAATAGAATCATTTAGGTTGGAAAAGATCTTAAATATCATTGAGTCCAACAATCAACTTAACACTGCCAAGTCCACCGCTAAACCATGTTGCTAAGCACCATATCTACACATCTTTTAAATACCTCCAGGGATGGCGACTCCACCGCTTCCCTGGGCAGCCTGTTCCAATGTTTGACAACCATTTCTGTGAAGAGATTTTTCCTAGTATCCCATCTAAACCTCCCCTGGCACAACTTGAAGCTGTTTGCTCTTGTCCTAGTGCTTGTTACTTGGGAGAAGAGACTGACATCCACCTTGCTACAACCTCCTCTCAGGTAGTTGTAGAAAGTGACAAGGTCTCCCCTGAGCCTCCTTTTCTCCAGGCTAAACAATCCCAGTTCCCTCAGCTGCTCCTCGCAAGACTTATGCTCTTGACCCTTCACCAGCTTTGTTGCTGGGGATATGAAGATATCCACTGCAGCCCACGGAGGACTCCACGCCAGAGCACGTGGATGCACCTGAAGGGCTGCACCTCGTTGAAGGGACTCACGCTGGAGCAGTTGGAGAACTGCAGCCTGTGGGATGGACTCACATTGGAGAAGTTCATGGAGGACTGTCTCCTGCGGGAGGGATCCCATGCTGGAGCAGGGAAAGAGTGTGAGGAGTCCTCCCCCTGAGGAGGAAGGAGTGGCAGAAACACTGTGTGATGAACTGATCATAAACCCCATTCCCCATCCCCCTGCGCCGCTTGGGGGCAGGAGGAGATAGAGAAATTTGGAGTAAAGTTAAACCCAGGATTTGAGTTGCACGTTATGGCAATTACTATAGCAGTAATCCATTGTTGCTAGCCAGGCTACGAGCAAGGGGAGGAGTTCATTGCAATGTTAAACCCTATCATCTGGCCCAAAAGGACCGGGGTGGAGATTGTAATGGAAACACCTTTACATTGTTGTAACCCATGATTTGAGTTGCATGTTATAGGAATTACTGTAGCAGGAACCACTTGAACCAATGGAGGACAAGCCTTGCAAGAAACAGTGCAAGTGCAGCAGTGACCCAACCTGAGCTGGATTTGATGCCCAGTAATTCCACGCAACACACCACCTCTCCCATCCTGAGTGACCACTGTAAGAGATGGACCCCAAAGTCACAGACTAAATGAACTCAGTGGACATTTTGTGGACGTCTTACAGACTTTTTACAGGTATAGCCCCTAGACTAGGGGAATGATATCTGCGTATTATATCAAAGCATGGGAAGGTGGTGCTGGTTAATGAGGATGTATTAGATAGTGTGGGACCTGAACCTGAAGTAAATGGTATGGAACAAGGGGTGGAGAATGTGCTGGTTTTGGGTGGGGTAGAGTTAATTTTCTTCATATTAGCTAGTATGGAGCTACATTTTGGACTTGTACTGGAAACAATGTTGGCAATACAGGGATGTTTTAGTTATTGCTAAGCAGTGCTTACACAGAGCCTTTTCTACTTCTCACACCACCCCACCAGCGAGTTGGCTGGGGGTGCACAAGAAGTTGGGAGGGGACACAGCTGGGACAGCTGACCCCAGCTGACCAAAAGGATATTCCATACCATATGATGTCATGCTCAGCATATAAACCTGGAGGAAGGAGAAGGAAGGGGGGAGACATTTGGAGTTATGGCATTTTTTCTTTCTAAGTAACCATTACACATGATGGAGCCCTGCTTTCCTAGTGGTGGCTGATCATCTGCCTGCTGATGGGAAGTAGTGAATGAATTTCTTGTTTTGCTTTGCTTGAGTGCATGGCTTTTGCTTTACCTATGAAACTGTCTTTATCTCAACTCACAAGTTTTCTCACTCTTACTGTTCTGATTCTCTCCCCCATCCCACCAGGGGGAAGTAAGCAAGCAGCTGTGCAGTGCTTAGCTGTTGGCTGGGGTTAAACCACAACAGACACACTCCAGCACCTCAAGGTCTTTCTTGTAGTGAGGGGCCCAAAACTGCACACAATATTTCTTATTCTTATGCCTCCTAGAATCTGACTGTCTGTATTTACTGTCTCCTGAATTATCTGTCTTCCAGTAAAAATACTGAGATTCTTACAAAGAGCTTCAATGTCCCAGCTAAACTGAGACACACCTATATTTAGGAAATTGACGAGTAGGTATAAGGAATTATTAGATTATCACTGGATGACCAGTATTATGCTTAGTTTAGGTTATCATTTACAAAGGCCAAGGGAATATTGGGATGCAGTAGGGTCATCAGTCTTATTCTTTGAAGGCTATTCTAATCCCAGTCTGATACCAATGTAAGAAAACCAGAATGTTTTCTCTTGTCAGTAGTCTGTGATTAAAAAATCACAGTAATGCACATGATTCATGAAAATAAACAATTTTAAATTACATCATTGACATGTATTTGGCAGATGTCGTCACTGCTGATGAATTTAAATGCCTCTTCCAAGTGAAACACATCAACAATATAGTCACCTTGTAACCAAGGAAGAAATTCTTTCCATACTCATCTAGAGATGTGCCTCATGTATGACTTCATGAAGCCTAACTACAACAGTGATATCTCTACCCATTACCCTTGAAGAGATACACTAAATTCTTAGCAGTTTTCAAAAAGTGACATGTCAGATGTTGCACAAGCTATACATTCTGAGAATAATGTGTAGAGACATATTCTAGAGCTCTCATGCTATTCCTTTCATTGTTGCCTGTGTCAAACATACAAATTGCACTAGGTAGCTTCAGCAAGGCTTTCATAGTGAAGATAGACAAAAGGCATCTTTGGTGCTGGGATACTGAGAGTAGGTGCATAGTCTGTTCTATCTTGTCTGATTGAGACAACATGATAGATCAGAATGTGAAATGTAATCCAGTCTGGATTAATTGTTATGGAAGCAAGGAACGATCTGTAACAGATTCTTCTTCTTTGATCCATGAACCATAGTTACCGCGTCATCTTCCTCCCATTCCTTCCCACTCTACACTGCATTGGTATGGCCCCACCTCGAATACAGTGTGCAGTTTTGGATGCCTCAATATAAGAAGGACATCAAACTATTAGAGTGTGTCCAGAGAAGGGTGACCAAGATGGTGAAAAATCTTGAGGGCAAGACTTAAGAGGAGTGGCTGAGGTCACTTTGCTTGTTCAGCTTGGAGAAAAGAAGGCTGAGAGGTGACCTTATCCCAGTCTACAACTTCCTCAAGGTGGGCAGCAGAGGTGGGTGCTGATCTCTTCCATCTGATGACCAGAGATAGGACATGAGGAAATTAAATGAAGCTGTGTCAGGGGAAGTTCAGATTGGACACTAGGAAAAGGTTCTTTACTGAGAGGGTGGTCAGTCACTGGAACAGGGTCCCCAGGGAAGTGGTTATGTTACCAAGCCTGTCAGAGTTCAAAGAACGTCTGGACAATGCTTTTAGTCATATGGTTTAGTTTTAGGTTGTCCTGCAAAGAGCCAGGAGTTGGACTCGATGATCCTTATGGGTCCCTTCCAACTTGAGATATTCCATGATTCTATGATTCTATATCTTTCTAGATCTATGGTGCAAACATTACAGGCTTTCTGCAACACCGGACGCTGGTTTGGCAAGGACAACACAATGATGCTTATTGCTTTCTGTTTTATCTTCATAAAATTAACTAATGGTGTTTCAGGCTGCAGTCCAATGAACCCACTAGGTTTCATCTAAATGGTGGAATGTTCCCCCTGTGTTTCCTGTCTCCTCAGGTCTGTCCACATTGTCCTATGACAGGATTGTATGCCCACGGCACTGAATGAAACACAAGTCATGCTTCTGGAAGCACAGGACTCTATCAGTCTCTGCAGTTAGTGAATGAACGGCAGTTTGTGTCCCATCTCTTTTAGTATTCAAACAAGCTTCACACTGATGGTTATTAACAAACGTCAGATACTTTCGTGGATGTCTTTTTCCACAAGTGACTGTAGAAACTAAGTCTTGACAAAATAACATTATCATCTTTTCAGTCTTAGCTGACAAATTTAATTAATCCTTTGGCATGAAAATTTATTGAGCACTGATTCAGATCAGAAGGTAGAGAACACCAGAACTTAGCTGTACATTTTAATTTAATGCCACTTCCTATATGTAAATCAGCTTTTCTCAAAACTGCGTGGGTATTTATTGTTTTTGCTTTGGCTGCTTTCAACTCTTTCTTTTTTAGCAGTAGATAATCTACGGCAAATTTATCCTGGATATACAATGAATTTCCCATGGTGAGTAGGGATAATATGAAGGACTCCTTCAAATTTGACCTTCAGTTTGTGATGAATATGGTTCATGAGTGAACCTTTTATTTAGCAGTTTCCATGTTACTTCACAGATAGAGCTAGTTTTGCTGTGACTTGTTAGTAAGTGGGATTAGCAAAGAGGTTACATTTGGTGAATGCAAGTAATTCAGAGTTTTTAGTCTTTTAGAACACTTGGAATCTGGATCATTCCTCTCACAGTATTCCACGCCTACTCTTTCTTCTTAATTTTTTGTTATACAAATGCTAACAACGTTAATGATAATGTACCTCTGCAAGAATAATCTGTTTTCCTAATGTAGTGGAGGACCTGTTGTTCATCTTCTTCATTGAAGCATTTCACATTTGTGCATCCTCACATAGCATATTACATTTAATCAGCACTTTGCAAGACCCTTGTCCTTTCAAGTACTTGTTTTTCTTCTGACAGATGACACTTTCTGCCTCATCTGTTATTGATCCACTTGGAGTCTCTCACTGACTTTCTAAAACTTTTTCTTTTGTCAGTGTCCTTGCTGTTTTGCGCCTTTGACATAAAAGCATCCAACACCACCTTCTTTCTATTACAAATATTCTGTAACATTTCCAGTGTTACTGGATCTATTGTGTCTCAACTTCATTTGATTTTTTTTGGCTATTTGGAATTGGAACAAGGCTGTGGATCTGGGAAGCTCTCAGACCTGATGTTGACCCTTGGATTTACTGAAGTTTTATGAATTACACACACCTTCCATGATTATCTGGCCAGATACAAACTACCTGCATCTTCATTGTTTAGTCTGCTGAATGTGATATATATACTTCAAGCATGAATTAAAAAATACAGGTATTGCAAAGCAGACAAAAAAAAAAAGAAAGAAAAAATTCACCAAGATCATGTGAATAAAAGCAGGGGTAGCAGATGTGCAAATGTAGATGATACTGTGGAATCCAATTTTCATTTTGGAGGATGTCTTTTTAAAACTACTTGTGTGGAAAGGTCATTGCATAAAACATATAGTAGACATACAGATAAACTGATCTCATACAAATTTTGCTACCTTTAATGGTACCATTTATTGCCTCAGCTTGTAGACTAAATTACTTAGTTGACCTTTTTAACAGAGAAAAGTCAAAAGAGAGAACAGATTGTGAAGGAGGGAAGAATGTGTATATTAACTTAAATTTCAAAAACTATTTACAATGTATCATAATGTACCATTATCGGGCCACCACATCTACATCAAGAATGTGAAGAAATAGACATTTTTTTCCATTAGTTCTCACTTAAGAAATAATTTTCATTTAAAAAGACAACTAATAAAACTTACAGGTATATTAGGAATACAGAATCAGATTTCATACACAGAGTTAGTGCTCTCCATTTCAATTTTATATTACTCCAGTTCTGACGAATTTTTGTAATTTAGAAGGCCAAAATGATGTAGAAATTGAAATTTGATGACATAGTCAAATCAAACTTGTAATCAGGAAATTAACATACAAAACCAATTCCTTTGAACCTCATGATCCTGATGGCCGAAAAGACCAAGCCTTGACATCTCCATGTGGAATATGGAGTAATTCTTTTAGCAAACCCAAATTTAATCCCATATACAATAATTTGATCAGGTTTCTTTATCCTTAGAAATACTGCTCTCTAACAAAAGGTCAAAGTTTTATATAATGCCCAGAATTTGTAAATCTATCAATCTGTTGGTCCTGCCTCCAGGATTTACTTCATTCCTTACTACATGTCAGTATCCAGAATTACATGTAAGTTGATGTTGAGATGAATTTGTGCTGAAAGAGCTTTGGTGAGGCCAGAATTGGTGACAGACTGAAGTTAAGGAAGCCTGGCTGGTTATAATGCAGAAGTTTCCCCTTTCCTAAAGGAAACTTGTGATTGTATTTGCCAGTTCAGAACAATTTACTCTTCTACCATTGAACAAGTGACTGAGGAAAGATTAAGTATTGGAAAAGTTCACAGAAAATGAATTTCAGGCTTTAACTTCACATTTTCCCTGAGATCGATTTTTAATACAAAGAAGAAAGGGAGAGTATAATTAATGCAAGGTGGGGGGAAGCCTGATCTGGTAAACCCCCATTTTCATGAAAGATGGAATTGGAAAAGGTAAGGGATATGAGGACAAATGTGAAGACCCTCTCAGACAAACAAGACTAAAAGAATGTGGCTTCTTTAGCCTCAAAGCAAAGTCTGAGAATAGGACAAATCCATACAGAAGTTGTTGCTTTGTCTAGACATAACAGGAGAGTATCACGACTGAAGGAAAGATAGTTATCTAAGCTAAGGGGCAATATTGGTGCAAGAACAAGTTATGTATAAACCATACACTTAGACTGAAAAGAAAATAAATATATTCCTAGCTACTAGAGTGGTGAGATTCTGGAGTTGCTTTCCAGTAGAAATAAAATGATTAATTATCCTACATTTATTGTGATACCTAGATAAGTAGATTCTGCTTGATCTCATTTACAGTATTGGTCAGTCCTCTGTCAAGCTGCAACAAAATGGTACTTGGAAACATGTTTCCCAGAAATAAACATTTTGACTTGTCTAAACAAGACTGGTTGAAAAACTAAATGTTCTCCCTATTTATTCCAGGCATGTTATGTATTAGATTGTTTTTATTGCAAAAAGAGATTAGTCAGAAATGATGAAGGTCTCAGTCACATTGACTTTATTTATGGATTCTGATAGACATGTGCAAGCAAATGTCAAAGAACTCTCTTGATCTAAGCTCCTAAAAACACTAGAATGAGAAAAATAAATTAATATTATAAATGTTCTGCTCTTTGTAACCGGAGTGGAAACTGACTCTTGAATTTTCAATCTAGCAAAACAGAGAATTGCAGAAGGAAAACAGATTGCAACATAGAAAATATTACAAGTTGGTAGTTTTGTGGCAGTTATTGCATTTGTCCACTTACAAACAAGAAATACTTTGAGTCAACACTTTTCTAAAATACATCATTTTGCCTTTTTATGTCAGGAAGAAGGTAGTGAGGAGTTCATCACTTTGAGCAGTTTCAAACTCTCTCTGTAAGGCTGGTTACTACCCTTAATATAGAGATATCTCAATCACATCTTCTACAGGAGCTTAGATAAGAGCACAAGAATTGCAGTACACACACTATATTATTTTTACACCTGCGGAGAGACAAACAGTGCTGCTGGAACTATAAAATGTCACTAACTGTTCAGAAAGCTCACATTTCTACTGTCCTCTCAACTATAAATAGCAGCAACATCCAAATTGGACTTCACTGCATTGTGCTTCTGAAAATCTCCCCCAACAAGAGCCTCAGAAATAGGGAATAGTTGCATGGACTAACAGGGGAAGGAAAATCTTTCACTTTTCCAAGGTTTTACTCCTGTTCCTCTTCCTTTCATTGTATTTGCTACTAAATTCCAAGGTGTGCTACCTCTTCCTGAATGTGGGAAAGAAGGCCACTCTGTCTGGGCAGGCCAGCGGGCTGTAAGCTCCTAGTCTACGAAATGAGTATTTGCAAAAACAAATATTCAGGAAGTGGGTTATTGCATCTACTGTAATAAAAAGATTTTTTTTCCTCCATCCTGTTAAGCACTGAGGTATTGATATCGAGTAGAACATAGAATCGTAGAATCATATAAATCATTTAGGTTGGAAAAGACCCTTAAGATCATTGAGTCCATCTGTTAACACTGCCAAGTCCACCACTAAACCATGTCCCTAAGCGCCACACCTACATGTCTTTTAAATACTTCCAGGGATGGTGACTCCACCACTGCCCTGGGCTGCCTGTTCCAATTCTTGACAAACCTTTTGGTGAAGAAATTTTTCCTAATATCCAGTTGCGGTGGGTTGACCTTGGCTGGACACCAGGTGCCCACCAAGCTGCTCTATCACTCCCCCTCCTCAGTTGGAAGAGGAGAGAAAATACAACGAAAGGCTTGTGGGTCAAGATAAGGGTGGGGAGATCATTCACCAGTTATCATTGCGGGCAAAGCAGATTCAACTTGGGGAAAATTAATTTATTACTAATCAAATCAGAGTAGGATAATGAGAAATAAAACCAAATCTTAAAACACCTTCCCCCCACCCTTCGCTTCTTCCTGGGCTCAACTTCACTGCCAATTTTCTCTACCTCTTCCCCCTGAGCGGCTCAGGGGGATGGGGGTTATGGTCAGTTCATCACACATTGTCTCTGCCTCTCCTTCATCCTCAGGGGGAGGACTCCTCTCACTCTTCCACTGCTTCAGCGTGGGATGCCTCCCATGGGAGACAGTCCTCCATGAACTTCTTCAATGTGAGTCCCTTCCATGGGCTGCAGTTCTTCATGAACTGCTCCAATGTGTATCCTTCCCATGGGGCGCAGCTCTTCAGGAACAGACTGCTCCAGTGTGAGTCCCCCATGAGGTTACAAGTTCTGCCAGCAAACCTGCTCCTGCATGGGGTCCTCTCTCTCCACAGGTCCTGCCAGGAGCCTGCTCCAGTACTGGCTTCCCACTGGATCACAGCCTCCTTTGGGCATCCACCTACTCTGGTGTGGGGTCCTCCATGGGCTGCAGGTGGATATCTGCATAGGGGAAGCTTCTAGCAGCTTCTCAAAGAAGCCACACCTGTAGTACCCCTACTACCGAAACCTTGCCACGCAAATCCTATACAATCCAATCTAAACCTCCCCTGGCACAACTTGAGACCATTTCTTCTTGTCCTATCAGTTGTTGGGAAGAGACCAACACCCATCTTGCTACAGCCTCCTTTCAGCTAGTTGTAGAGAGTGATAACGTCTCCCCTCAGCCTCCTTTTCTCCAGGCTAAACAAACCCCGTTCCCTCAGCCGCTCCTCATAAGACTGGTGCTCTAGACCCCTCACCAGCTTCATTGCTCTTCTCTAGACATCATGTAATACAAGATAGATGATACTGCAAGAGGAAAGTGACTTGCATGGGACAGTTTCTGTTGGAAAATTCTAGTCTATGTTGTTTAATAGAGTTGCCTCTAGGTAACTTACCTGTTCAATCTCTTACGTGTATTGCATTAATCACCAAGGCAATGTCCCTCCTTGTTGCTCCTGTGTTTTGAACAGTCTTCTCTGATTTTGATCTCCTGAATTGTATCTGAGTTCAGTTTATTTGGAATTCCAGTAAAAAGCTGTTATATTTTTACCTTCATGTTGATGCTGTAAGAAGGTTTTTCATAATCCTTCTAATGTTTCTTATTGAATTGAAGCTCAAAAATAGAATTTTCTTCACCTTATTTCATTATGAGGCAAAATGTGCTCAGCAGCATTCCAGTTAAAAAGGTTATACTGTGAAGGGTTAATATTAAAGGAGCTATGTGATATCAAGTGTTGTGTGATAATAAAGGTAAACCATACATGGTAAAAGATCACTGAAACATCAGATCAAAAGGATGTTAGATTGCCCAGGACATATTTTTCCAGTGACTGTTTATGTATTATAGCAAAACACTATAGAGCCTGATTCAACTCACCCTGACCTCACTGACCTGCTAAACCTGTAGCCAGATCTACACAACAGTCTCTTGCTCCTATGTTTCTCCATGGGATGCTGTGAACAAGACAGTAGCATGACAAGTATAGAGAACACAAGGAGGATGCTAGTTTGATGGAAATGCTGACAAAGGTAGGAATTTTGAGAATGATCGTGTGCATACGAAATAAGAGTCAACAAAACCAGAGCCTTTGGGAAAAGGGTAACCATGGGGGGACTGTTTGTTTGGAATAAGAATAGTATGGAAAAGGAGAAGAACTTGGAGTCAAGGTTATCCAAGTAGAGAAACCTAGCCTGGCTCCAGTGAAACATTTATTGCAGTGCCTGTGGAGTTTTGTTGACCGCTTTTTCATTTGGATGATGCATGCTGGTTTATGGAAAGCTTGCTATTGATGAGAAGGTTGATAAGCTGTGGACAAGTACTTGAAATCTCAGGAGAGCAGTGAGAGTGACAGAGGCAGAGAGGGTTCTGGGTGGGTTTTCTTTCAGAACAGGTTGTACAGATTTAGTGATTTGATTATACAGCTTGCAGTATAGGACAAGCTCAAGTCTCGTGCATACTTCCATTTTAAAACCCAATATACATTGAAATTTGCTTAGCAAAATGTTTGGTCTATGCAGAAGTGTATGGTCAGTGGGTTCTGTTGTATTTTGTTTAGTTTGTACTGTAGTAAGTCACAACAATATCCAGGTGTGATTAATTTCCTTAGAAGAATACCCTTTTTTGGTGAATATCATCTTTAGATTGACTAAAAGGGTTTTGTCCATGTTCTCTGCACATCAAGTGCACTGCAGTATCTGTAAATCATGGCTTTTTAGGGAACTTGTTTTTCTAGAGGCAAGCATGTTGATCTTTGGTTATCCTATTTGCTAATGCATAGCAACATAGGTGAAAGTGTTCCTTCTCACAATAAATGTCTAAACATGTGCATTCCAGAATTTCATCTAGTGCACAAAATGGCATCCTTGAAATTGCTTGGACAAAACAACACACCTGCTGTGTACTAAATGAATTCACACATGCAATTCATGCAGCACGTAAATATACAGCTACCACTGGGAAAAATTTTTTCACAGAGCAGCTACTTCATCTTTGACAATTCAGTCCTGATACTCAGAGGAGACTTGTAAAATATTTTCAAAAGACAAACCTGGGAACTAAAACTCATAACTCTACCAAATACTTAAAGTTATAGACCCAACATAGACCCACTGAGATACTGTTTTGTTGATGCAATAAATAAAATTTCTTCCTTCTTTTCTGATCCTTAATATTTCACATGATTTAGACGATATTTCTTGCTCTTCTTCAAGACTGTGACGTAATGACCCTAGCACCTATTCTCTTGCAAACTGCTCACTCTGCTCCACATGTGCGTATCAGAATTGGGTTATGTCAATTAGCATAGGAGAAGTTTAGCAGAAACCACTTGTTCTTACCCAACATCCAATTTGAAAATGTTCTGCTCCTGCTTCCCGTCTGGAGAAAAGACTCTGTGTTTTTTCTAGCTCTGTCAGCTGGTCTAATGAAAGATATTATTTCTTTAATACAAACTCGTTTCACACATATCTTGGACAATTGCAGCTGTAGTGGTGCTACTGTCTTCTATATTGCCTATTATTAAACCACAACAATGTTCCTATACACTAAATAGCCACGACAAGCCCCATGACCCAATACAGCCATTCATTATCCTGATAATTAGACCGTTAGTGAATACATAGCAATCTTCCCATCCACAGAATCTTTTAATCTTTTCATGGTTTTATTTTCTTCTGGCTTGTTGCTTGCTCTGGAAACACCTTTCAACTTGTTGTCATGAAGTGCTTGTAACAAGAATTCAAGCTAACAAAGCTCACAGGCCTGGTCATGGCAGTGTCTTCCAGAAGCTCCGAGGTTTGCTGATGCCTGATTTAGTGCTGTGCCTTTTAAACTTGTTTAGAAACCCAATACTGCAAAATACAGTACTCTGCCAGTATGCCTGCCAGTTTATCACTGACTCTGTCTCACTTACATGAAAATATCTAAGAGCAGTTAGTTCCCTTTTTTCCACTTCAAACGTGTAAAAATATGTTCCTATTTTTTCCTCCACTGACTGTTGCTCTGCATCCCAGATTGCTTAATTTATCATTGGTTCCCATTTTCCTGAAACCTCTTTATGGGGAGAGGCCAACGTAATAAATTCTTCACTGGTTCAGGGATCTTTGGACAGAGAGATCATTACAGAATTAGAGCTTTGGGCTGTGAGCTTTTTTACAAGGACCTTTTGGTACAGGGACCTCTACAAGAACCTGTGCTGAAGGACAGCTTCCTTAGGACAGAACTGCTCAGAGATTAAACGGTTCTTACAGTGGCTGCCAGCTTAATGAAAAGACGCTGATTGATAGACATCTGCCAAGAAAAACTTGTAAGAGAGAAGCCCAGCTTTATGAACCTCCAAACACATTAAACCGGTGAATGCAAAGCGTGTCTGTGTTTCACAGTCAGAGAGGGCATTTTTCAAAGGGAACAGTGGGTAGAATATTAGTGCTTTGCTTCACTGGTGCTGTCAGCCAAGATGATTAGCACTTTGATCTATATGCAATTATGACTACACATTTAATCAAGGGGATTTTCATGCAGAAAGTGTGCTGGAAGTTCGTTCTTTCTGTGTGCCTGTAAGGATGGGGAGCCCTTCTACTGAATCTCTTGTATATTAGGGTTTTCTGAGCATCTCTAAAATGATGGTAACTGTTACATAACTCCCTCTGAAGTGTGAAATGCAGAGAATGTTACATCAAGACATAGGATAAAGATAATACAAACTTTCTTATCTTGACTAACTCCTAATTGTTAACCCCCTCTATTTTCTTCTCTTAAAATGCTCCTGAATCTGCCTGTATAGCAGTTTCAAAGACTTGACAGAACTCTGCTTCTACCTGAAAATCACACAGAGGATTTGTGGGGTGTTTGCTTTTGAGTCCCCATGTCACTTTTTCTCTGGAAATAGATTAGTCATGAGCAGCTTTATTCTTCAAGTCAGAAGTCATTTAAACATCCTTCTTACTGCTTGCCAAAGGGTTTTGATTATTGCCTGCCAGAAGAGATTATTCTCTAGTGAGATGGCATTTAGTGTCACCACTCCCCAAAACAGCCTTTTCACTGGGATGGAAAGCACATGCTTCCATTTCGAGAACTCTGTAATTCTGCCTCAGTAATAGACTTGCTGACAGTTGTCAGTTCACCCCATGTAAAGGCTGGTTGTTGCCCTCCATTTGTGAGCTCACTTGGTGATAGCGACTGTTAGGGAAAAGGGGTTTAACAAAAAAAGTAATTTAATTCTATCTACCAAGAAAATTAAACATTCAGTACTACTACTAATAAAATAATTAAATTTATTTAACTAAATATTTAACTATAATTAACCTCCCAAGAAATTGCAATTAAAAGATTTTTTTTAAAAAATGTTGTTTCTGCCTCAATATTACCTCTATTCACTTGACAGTTCAGGATCTTCCTATGGTGGTGTTTTTGAACAGTTTAAAGCAAGGACAAATGAGTGCCAGCTAGATTCACCTGCTCTTCAAGTCCCTTTCCCACGGAGGATGCACCTTAAAGAACTGGTTCTTCTTTCAGCTTGCCAGGGCAGGGCGAATTATTTCAGCAGATTCTCTCTCTTGAATGTTGCTTTTTGGACAGGAACTTTCTATAAAGAATGAATTGTGTTGTAGGTGCATTAAAAATTTAGGTAGCTCAAAGGAACTGGAAACATAGCCAATGCACCCCTAGAGATGGGCTATGAAGAAAAGTTCTCTGAAAGTGGAATTTTTGTATTACACAAAATGGTTACTGGGGATGGTGCAGTGCTAATGCCCTGAGATTCCTCTCTCTTCCTTTGCTTAAACTTGAATGAAACAATCTTGTTTACTATTGGACTTTATTCTATCTAGCATGAGGACACCACATAGAAAAGCAGAGAATGATGAAATGAAACACGACACACAACACTATACAAGAGGACAAGGTGCTTAAAGGTTGCAATATATACCTAATCTGTGTGATTCAAGGACCATTTTCTGGAGTTCCACTAGCAAAATACAACAATTGCTCTTAGCATTTGTATGGTACATCCTCTTCTGGAGATCTCAAAGGAGAATGACACAGAATATTGTTATTTGGTTTTAGCAGTGAGAATACTAATTCTTGGGAAGATAAAGTGCATTTGTATCACAAGATAGATCATGGAAAAATCTGATCTGCTGATTTCCTTTCACTTTTATGGAAAACTGCCATGAGGAAGCTTGGGAAAAATGCAGTCTTCCATGGCACATATAAGGCCCAAGAAAATGCATATTAAGCTCAAGAACAAAGTATACAACACAAAGCTTTTCATTAGCACCCTAGTCAAGTGAAGCTGTCCTGCTTTTAGCTAATGACACTCAGCTCAGACCTATACTGTTGACACTCTCCTTCCATGCTAAAAATATATTTTGAAGTCTGTGCTGGAAGTATATTAAGAGACAATGCTTCCTCCTGTTTTAAATTCACATCCTAAATTAATCTGTACTAGCTACCCCATGTAGGCATAAGTGTATAATACTAGCAAGATAAGGCAAGTTATTGGGTTCCTGGTTTATCAGTGGATACTTCTAATTAGAATCTGTTTAATGAATACTAGAGTTGGAAAAGACTGTTTGAATGTGTAGTCTGCCTCCATACCTAAGCAGGAATGATGTGTGTTATATTCTTATCAGTGCTTTGTCCAGTCTAGCTTCTGTACCATAAGAAAGGAAGGATTACAGCTAGGACACAGTTATAGTGCTGATGAGAGTGGTTGTTTGTGGATGTTACTGGCTGTGGAGGTGGGAGAAACAACAAAACCTCAGTACTGGTTTCATCTGCCTTTGCAAACTTACTGTGCTTGCATGCAGTAACAGGGATTACAGATGAACTTGTGAAATGAAAAGGATCTCAGCTCATCAACATTATCTTTTCTACCATTTACGCAGAGACAACTCAAAGCAGAGTTGCCTAATATTGTGCAGATTCCTTCTGGGGAGTCCTATGCCATTGAAAAAAACAAACCTGAGATTGAAGTGGTGACTAATCCAACCTGGACAGTTGTTTAATGAGGAACAACTTGGTAATTCTGACTGGGAAACAACTATAACCTTCTCTGTAAGCATTTCCTCATATGAATGGACTTTGGTAAAATTGACAGAGACGTTCAAAGAGTTTTGGGGGTTGTTTTTTTTTGTTTGTTTTTTTTTTATATATATTTCTATTGAAATGAGGGAAATGAAGAAGATTCTTTTACATAAAAGAGTAACAGACGTTAAATACAAACACCTAGTAATAGAAGATGTACTGTTCCCATATTTCTGGCAATGGAACATCATTGCCTCTGGCCAGACTGTGGAACAGACCCAGAGCAAAACTACTGCATCCTCTGATGAATCTTTCAGGTGACTTCTCTTCCTTGTTAAGCATCTACATGAAATAGCTTGGAAGCGTTCAGTATCCAACAGCTCTGAAAGTGTTCCTATAAAAGCTGCTACTGCCTAAGCATTTCCAAAAGTCTATTCATAACTTTAGATGGATTCACAGATGGACACATGGCATAAGGAAAGGGGAAAGAACTGAGCTTTAGTTCTGAAAACAGGGAAAAATTAATGCATGAAGGATCTCTGACTGCTAATGAGGTCACATCAACCACACTGAAAAGCACAGATCATTTTTGGGAAAAAGCATTATTATTAATAGGAAGGAAGGTATAGCAATAATTCTCATGAACTCAGTGGCAGCTGAATCTTTTGAGAAAAACCTGAAATCCCGGCGGCCTTGCTGTTGTGACTGAAGTCGCTCCGGCTGAGGGTAGCAAATACATGACGGAACCAAACCTCTGTCATTAATTTCAGGTCCAATTACATAAATCTAGATGAGTAATTAGATCTTAATTAAACTGAATTGTAATTCATTAGATTTTAATTGCGTTAATATATATTTTCATATGACATATTGTCTATTAATTGCATTCAGCTAGTACTTGTATTTTAGAAAAATTACCATTCATTATCAATTCACCTTGACAGTTTTATAAACCCCCTTGATATTATGGTTCCCAGTTTGTTTTATAGGTTTGAGATTTATCCTTGGGCCTCATAGAACTAGATAAAGTATAAGCCCTCTGACCTGAAGGAGCAATTATGAATTTGCTGGGACTAGCAGTATTGATAGGTGTACAGATATGAAACCAGAAATGATCATTAGGATCATCAAATCTGAGTTCAGACATAACACACACCTTTAAGTTTACCTTGAATTAACTATGTACATACTAGGACACAACATTTAGAAAAAAATGACCAGTCCAATGTTAAAGCAAAGCTCAGTGTTCTATAAAATGGTGTACAGATACTGTCCTGTAATAACAATATTCCTCTTCAAAAGAAGAAATTAACAACTACTTTATTTCATGTGGCATGAGAAAAAATTAGTTTTTCATAATCTTAGTCACACAAAAATTGTCATGACTCAACGAGAGCTCCAGTCTGAGATGACATTTCTTCTCTCATCCAGATGCTTCCATCTCTTATCGTATGCTGCCAACACACGTGAAAAAATAGATACCTACAGAACTAGAAAAGTACAGTTGCCAACTGTGATGCTGGTCCATAACACATATCTATCATCCTTGAGAAAGAAAATCAGTTATTCGTGGCTTGAGATCTCACAAGTTTTACTCTTGGGAGGTGAAAACTAAGATTTCATTTGTGGGCTTTTTTTTTTTTTTTAAAATCTGTACAGAAGCTATGTATGCCACATGAAGTTCTAATTTGCCCATGAAACAAAACTGCAAAACAATTCTATTGTAGAGGACTGATATTGCATACAGTGAAGATGATGCTAACCCTCCATTAAGCTCTTGATGTAAGTGAAATTATCATTATTTTCTTAGTTCTCATAGACTTGGGACCTAAAACAATTCACCAGAATAAATGATCAAAGTGAGGAATTTGTGTCAAAAACATGGCTAGTGTCTAAGGGTCCCAGGACATTTAACTTTTGTGCAAAGTTATCAGCAAGAAGGTATTGAGGCAATAAGGAAAAAAAAAAGAAAAAAAGAAAAGATGTAATTTTTCAGATTTCAGATCAGGACAAGTCTGCAGCCTTTAACTTAAAAACTTTATGACAAATTTTCTTAGCGTTTTGAAAGAACATTCTCCTCTACCTCCATTGTAAACTCACCACTTTAAAAACAAGGAGATATTTCGGGGGTGTGAAATAAGATACATAATGTAAACTACTTTTAGACTTTGACCCTGCTTCAGGTCTATGCTTAATGTATCTGGAAAATGGGTGGCCTAAAAGTGAAGCGTACCATTCTGAGGGATGGCAGGCAAGTGCAGGACAATCAAGTGATCAGGCCCAGTCTGCGTGGGTTTATGAAAGGTAGGTCCTGCTTGACTAACTTGATCTCCTTTATGACAAGGTGACCCGCTTAGTGGATGAGGGAAAGGCTGTGGATGTTGTTTGTCTTGACTTTAGTAAAGCCTTTAATAGTGTTTCCTAGAGCATTCTTCTGGAGAAACTGGCTGCTCATGGCTTGGACAGTCATATGCTTTGCTGGATAAAAAACTGGTTTGATGGCCAGGCCCAGAGAGCTGTGGTGAATGGAGTTAAATCCAGTTGGTGGCTGGTCACCAGTGGTGTTCCCCAAGGCTCAGTATTGGGGCTGGTTCTCTTTAATATCTTTATCAACAATCTGGACGAGGGGATTGAGTGCAGCCTCAGTAAGTTTGCAGACAACACCAAGTTGGGCAGGAGTGTTGATCTGCTTGAGGGTAGGAAGGCTCTACAGGAGGATCTGGACAGACTGGATCGATGGGTCAAGGCCAATGGTATGAGTTTCAACAAGGCCAAGTGCAGGGTCCTGCACTGGGGTCACAACAACCCCATGCAACGCTACAGGCTTAGGGAAGAGTGGCTGGAAAGCTGCCTGGTGGAAAAGGACCTGAGGATGTCAGTAAGCTGAATATGAGCCAGCAGTGTGCCCAGGTGGCCAAGAAGGCCAACAGCATCCTGGCTTGTATAAGGAATAGTGTGGCCAGCAGGACTAGGGAAGCAATTGTCCCCCTGTACTCGGCACTGGTAAGGCCCCACCTTGAATATTGTGTTCAGTTTTGGGCCATTCACTACAAGAAAGATATCGAGGTTCTGGAGCATGCAAGGCAATGAAGCTGGTGAGGGGTCTAGAGCACAAGTCTTATGAGGAGTGGCTGAGGGAACGGGGATTGTTTAGCCTGGAGAAAAGGAGGCTCAGAAGAGACCTTATCGCTCTCTACAACTACCTGAAAGGAGATTGTAGAGAGGTGGGGGTCAGTCTCTTCTTCCAAGTAACAAGCACTAGGACAAGAAGAAATGGCCTCAAGTTGCACCAGGGGAGGTTTAGATTGGATATCAGGAAAAATTTCTTCGCGGAAAGGGTTATCAAGCATTGGAACAGGCTGCCCAGGGAAGTGGTGGAGTCACCATCCCTGGAGGTATTTAAAAGATGTGTAGATGTGGTGCTTAGGGACATGGTTGTAGTGGTGGTTTTGACAGTGTTAGGTTGATGGTTGGATTCAATGATCTTAAAGGTCCCTTCCAACCTAAATTATTCTGATTCTATGATTCTCTGATTCCCTGTTGGATGTCTTGTAGACAAAACACAAGATGAGTGAATGACACCAATTGGCAGGTCTAAAATATGGGCCAGTCATGTTATTTTTCAATCAGTTTTGAGGGAATTTCTGCCTAAAACTAAGGATCTATGATACAAATTCAGCAAATTTTATTATTATAATCTTGTGTGAAAGTCTGAGTCAACTAACTACACCTATGGGTGGCTGGGTAAGCAGGCTCTTTAAGCGAATCTTCACATAAGAATAAAAGCTGATAACATAGGTGCCACATGGGCATTGATTCTGGGCATTCCTAAATGTTGAGGAAGAGCAGATTGTAATTTTACAACATACCTATAGGAAAAAAACACTGCACATCTGCACTGTCCTCGAAAGCCAGACAACAGATTATTGATAATTAATTGCACCTCTGCTTTTCTTCTGAGGAGGTGGAGGAGGAAATAAGCATGTTCAGCTCTTGCAATGCAGCAGCTTCATTATCTTCCTTCACAGCCACCATGCCCAAGAAGACCAGAGCTCTGTGCCACTCCTGCCCTGCATATTCACAGAAGGGGATATAGGGCAAATAGCTGCTGATATTCCAGCTTCAAAGGATGTGTTTGAACAAGACCAAGCGGTGAATGCATAAAGGAAACAGGAACTTTTCTCTTGTCTTACTTTGTGTAAAGTGTGATGACAATTCTGCCCTTTCCTGCAAAATATCTGAAAAATAAATCTCTACCTGTGTGGAGTTTGGCACACAGGTTTACCTGTGGCTTTTCTACTTCTTTGGACCAGAGAGCAGAAGTAATTCATGTCTTCATATTAATTTTCTTGCTGGTTTTCAGGTTTTTTGCTTTTTTTTTTTCTTTTTCCTGTGGATTTTAACATTTCGTATTATTTCTACATAATATCCTATAATAGTAATTTTTCCTAAAGCATTTGATAGACTAATGATTGTGCAATTCTCTGGTCATTTTCCCTTGATTTTAATCAGCAAATTAATGCTGCATGAAACTAGGGTAAATTATATAAATCTACAAATCTGCCTGTGTACAAAATTTGTATAGACCTCAGTGCTGACAGAATATACTGGAGCCCCCAGCATAAGATAGACATGGACCTGTTGGAGCAGGTCCAGAGAAGGGCCACAAAGATGATCAGAGGATTAGAACACCTCTGCTATGAGGACAGGCTGAGAGAGTTGGGGTTGTTCAACCTGGAGAAGAGAAGGCTCCGGGGAGACCTTATAGCAGCCTTCCAGTATCTGAAGGGGGCCTGCAAGAAAGCTGGAGAGGGACTTTTCACAAAGGCAGGTAGTGATAGGACAAGTGGTAATGGTTTCAAGCTAGAAGAGAGTAGATTTAGAATAGGTATTAGGAAGAACTTTTTTGCTCTGAGGGTGGTAAGGCACCGGAACAGGTGGCCCAGGGAAGCTGTGGAGGCCCCATCAGTGGAAGTGTTCAAGGCCAGGTTGGATGAGGCTTTGAGCAATCTGGTCTAGTAGGAGATGTCCTTGCCCATGGCAAGGGCGTTGGAACAAGATGATCTTTAAGGTCCCTTCCAACCTAAACCATTCAATGATTCTGTGATTCTATGAATACTTTAAAATCATGCTTTATGTAAGCGGTATTTACATACTGTGTTAGTGCCATACAGGTTGGGCTTGCAAAAACCACGAAAGACAATGTATGTTTAACTTCTGATTTTCTGAAAGCAAAGTGATTCAAATAGTCAATGACCTTTTAAAATAACAAGTAACTGTGGGTTTGGAAATTATTATAGACTTCCTTATCTCTATGTACAGGCAGAGATTCATGTTACCATTATCTTTACAGCTTTATGGAGGCATGGCACTAAGGAAAGGCTGAAGAGCACAACACTTCTTTAGCACCCACGCTATCTTCCTGTGAAAATACTGTGGGAATCATTTTGGGGTGTTCCAAAATACGGGGCAACTCCAGTGCTTTGTGGCAGATCCAGCAGTCTCTGTGTCTCCTATTTGTCAGGAGAACTTTGCAGCCTCTTTGCCCCTCCTGGGGGTCTGGCTGCGGGTGCTCAGGCCAGCTCTGAAACGGTGCGGCCGGGCCATGTGAGCAAGAGCTTGGGAAGCTGAGGTCCCCCTTCACCCAGGAGCTGTGCTGGAGCTGGGGCCCATGCCTTCAGCTGCGTTGCAGATACAACTGTGCCTGGCCATGGTGTCGTGGAAGTGTAAGACCAACAAAAGATGTGGAAAAAAAAAAAACAAACGGGTTTTAATACTGTCAGAAAAAAAAGTAGAATGGTAAAAATTAACAGGGAACTTATACTACAAACACTTTGGCAGACATAACTTTTTACAGGTTTGGGATGTCAGTTGGGAGCTATTACTACACTGTGCATATTAACTCTAAGCTTAGAATGGTGGTTCAAAATGCACAAACCACTCACCTAAAAGGTGAGGACACTCAGTCCCCGGGGAAGTTACTCTGAGCCAACATCTCAGCCAAAAGGGCTTCCAATCACAGACCTGCTGCTTCAAGGAGAACCACTCAAAAGGGGGTGTCGGTCAGGGACCCCATTTTATAGCCTGGTTGGATCTGAACTGTGGTCACCTATTGGTTGTGGTCACATAGCTTTCATTGGTCAAGATGTCTTCAAGGTGGGCTCATTGGCTGAGGCGGTCTCCAGGGTATCTGGGGTACGTGTCTGGGGGTTGTTTGTGTATGTGACCAGCAGCTCACGAGCTTCCTGCCAAATGAGCCACCATGCCTCTGTACCGCTCCATTAGACCCATGGTGGGAAAGGGTGGGTGTGTGTGTGCTCTTGCCACACATGGACCTCCCTGATGCTTGATTTCTTGGCTTGACCTCAGAGCTGCCTTACCACGTCTCTGATGACCACTGGACCTGTCTGCCACCCGACCTGCTCCTCACTCCTTGATGTACCCCTGCAGGTGAGGGTGCTGCCCTGCCAGCCTTGCTGTCAGACTTGGCTCCCAGCTCACCCTTCCTGAGGAGCAGGCCGGTCCTGCCACTTCCTGGCCCTGTTTGCCTTATTGATGTTGTTTTGTGAGGGGTCCCGATGGCTCCCAGCAGCCCCCCACCACAGCCCTCCTGCAGGGTGATCTGCAGTTGCTGGGAAGGAATGGGGCCTGCACAGTGCTGGGTCTCTGCAGCTGTCTGACCTCCACAGCACTCCTGGCATTTGGCCCCTCAGGTACGTATTATAGAATCACAGAATCATTTAGGTTGGAATAGATGTTTAAGATCATCAAGTCCAACATTTAGCCTAATACTGCCAAGTCCACCACTAAACTGGGTCCCTAAGCACCACATCTACACATCTTTTAAATACCTCCAGGGATGGTGACTCCACTGCTTCCCTGGGAAGCCTGTTCCAATGCTTGATAACCATTTCTGTGAAGAGATTTTTCCTAATATCCAACCTAAACCTCCCTTGGTGCAACTTGAGGCCATTTTCTCTTGTCCTACCACATGTTAATTGGGAGAAGAGACTGACCTCCACCTGTCCACAACCTCCTTTCAGGTAGTTGTAGAGAGCGATAAGGTCTCCCCTCAGCCTCCTTTTCTCCAGGCTAAACAACCCCCATTCCCTCAGCTGCTCATCATTAGACTTGTTCTCTAGACCCCTCACCAGCTTCATTGCCCTTCTCTGGACACACTCCAGCAGTCAATGTCTTTCTTGTAGCGAGGGGCCCAAAACTGAATATAGTACTTGAGGTGCGGCCTCAATGATACCACCTGTTTTGTTCAGGTAAAAGCAAACATATTTGCAAGGTCTTTACCTTCTGAAATGTATCTCTTCTATTTGAAAATACAGTAAATAAACATGTCTTTGATACAGGACTGTGGAGATGAAGCTTACAAGGTGCAGCAATTTTCTTATTATAACAGGAGAATGCAAATAGGCAATATGTAAACTCCTCAAGGACAACATTTAATTATGTTGCATAACAAACAGGACACTCACTGCTACTGCAAGATAGATGGCAAAGCTGAACGAGCTCATATTAGCTCTTATCTCTTCAGCGAATTTAGTACGATGATTGGCAAAGTCCATTGTGTTGTTGCAGAAGATAGCAGATTAAATCATCTTGGATTTGTAAATTAAGCAGCACAATTTTTCAAAACAATAGCTCTGTATTACGGTGACTGAAAGGATGTATTTGCTTAGCAATTACGACTTAACCAAATAGTGAACAGTAGGTTCTAAAATAAATGCATACATACAATAACCTGACAAAGAAAAATTGGCTAGGGAGTGGAAATTATAAGAACTATTCCACATTTAGTCAGTCTCAAGCTTTAAATGTTAGATAAGAACCTGCCTCACTTGCTTTCAAGCAACCTATCGTGCATTAGGTTTGTGGGTTCACAGGCAGTGCAAGGGAGGCACGGGGGAAGAATTCAGCCCACAAAGCATTTGGAGCTCAGATTTTCCAACAGCACTCCTGAGCCATGCTTAGATATTGCAGAGGTCATAGTATGAACTACTGTTTACTCAATTACTGAATTTTGTTTGGATCAATGGTTTAAGAATTGCCTTCTTCTAAAGATATTTTTATATGAACAATAAAGTCCTTCACGTTCAAATCATCCAAAAGTAACAAATAGATTGATGCCTGTCTTGCTAGGCTCAAGTGAAAATTCACTTCTGCATATTTTACTTCTTGTTTTGAATAGGTGGTAAGTACAGTGGCGCTTCAGAGGTATTCAAAGATATGCCCTGGCTTGAAGCTTTTTTCTGACAACATATATTTTTATCAAAGATCTGTTTAATGAACTTTTCACTGTATTTGAGTGTTCAGACTACTTGATCAAACACTTTGTTGCACGTTATTTCTGTCAGCTGATTACAAAATAAGACCCTAATTTCCTGGGCAAATATTGCAGAATGAGAATCTTACGGTTAGTTCATGTGATTAGCTAGACATGATTTTTACATTCTCTTTCACAGGTTTTGTAAATTAATAGAGAAAACAGCTAAAAAAGTGATGCAGGCTCAGAATTAACACAAGTCCTTCAGCTATCTGGATGATCACTACTGCAGAAGAACTGATGCAGGGTAGAAGAAATCATTTGTTCAAAGTGCACTGTCTTTTCTTCCTACGCTACTTGGGTTTTTTGGCCACTGCCTGCAAGAAGGGGCATCTTTCCCATTTGATAATGAGAAGAAATTGGAGTCTTCTGTGCCATTTGATTTATATGAGGATCTCCATGAGTTTGTAGCATTACATGGACTATGGTAGAGGCACAAAGACCTATTCATTGTATTGCCATGCAGTAAAAAAGCAATTGCATATATATTCATTACTTTGCATTTTTTACATAAGAGGAAAAATTCCATCTGTCACTCTTGCTAAAGTTTTTTTTTTTTTTATATTCCCTATTTTTAAGCAAATAGTGAAAGTAACATGCCAACAGTATAACACTGCATAGATTGAAATGAAACTATGCAGCCTAAACTAAACTAATGTAAAAGAGAGTGTTTAGAAATAGAATAGCATTTCTATTCTCTCCGCCCTTCAGTGATTCATGCTGACATAGTAACATCAGCTGAATCCAAGGGCAAGATTTTCTGCAGGCTCCTCAGAGCACACTGTTTTTCAATTTTTGAAATGTTCATGGGTCTGACATGGTTGTCCCCTGAGTTTCCTGGCAGCTCTATTACTACACAGAGAACTAGGATTTTACACAATGTTTAATACAGAGCTCAGAGAACAGCCATATGGCTGTGCTATATTTAGAGGAAGGGTTCACGTAAAATTAATACCTGCAGCAGAAGCACTAGATGCCTTGAAGGCCTCCTAAGAATGGACTTTAGCTCAGCATAAAGGTAGCACTGATAATCCACAGACCCCCAAAATAATCACAGACAAAATATTCATTATGTTATTGACAAAGTACTTCTAAAAAAAATCCAGCTGCTCCATATATCTTCTTTGGCTGACTCAGGACAAGAACCAGAGTCAAAAAAAAAAAAAAGAAATTGGTCCGTTTGCTGAGATTTAGGTGGATGATTGGTACCAAAGGCGAAAATTACCTTCCTTACAACTCTGCCCTGCACCCGGCAAAATTCAATAGGCCTCTGACTTTTTGTTAACTTAACTTTAAAGTTCAATCCCCTGCTCAAAGGCATTACCCACTCCTTTGCTTGATCAGATGGTCTGTAACATTCTCCTTCTATGATGTCCATGATGTCTATGACAAAATAACTAGTTATTGAAGCAAGGACCAGCAAATGACCTGGTTGACAGCCAGCTGAATATGAGCCAGCAGTGTGCCCAGGTGGCCAAGAAGACCAATAGCATCCTGGCTTATATAAGGAATAGTGTGGCCAGAAGGACTAGGGAAGCGATTGTCCCCCTGTACTCGGCACTGGTGAAGCTCCACCTCAAGTACTGTGTTCAGTTTTGGGCCCCTCGCTACAAGAAAGACATCGAGGTGCTGGAGCACCTCGTGCCATTTGATTTATATGAGGATCTCCATGAGTTTGTAGCATTACAGGGACTATGATAGAGGCATAAAAACCTATTCATTGTATTGTTATGCAGTAAAAAAGCAATTGCGTATATATTCATTACTTTGGTGTCCAGAGAAGGGCAACGAAGCTGGTGAGGAGTCTAGAGCACAAGTCTTATGAGGAGCGGCTGAGGGAACGGGGGTTGTTTAGCCTGGAGAAAAGGAGGCTCAGAAGAGATCTTATTGCTCTCTACAACTACCTGAAAGAAGGTCGTAGAGAGGTGGGGGTCAGTCTCTTCTTCCAAGTAACAAGCACTAGGACAAGAAGAAATGGCCTCAAGTTGCACCAGGGGAGGTTTAGATTGGATATCAGGAAAAATTTCTTCTCGGAAAGGGTTATCAAGCATTGGAACAGGCTTCCCAGGGAAGAGGTGGAGTCATCATCCCTGGAGGTATTTAAAAGATGTGTAGATGTGGTGCTTAGGGACATGGTTTTAGCGGTGGTTTTGACAGTGTTAGGTTGATGGTTGGATTCAATGATCTTAAAGGTCCCTTCCAACCTAGGAGATTCTATCATTCTATGATCGTGCTCCCTTGTGAACGTTCTTTCTCTCTGTCTTTAGTGCAATGAATCTTGATGCCTTTTTGCACTGTGACATAACATTAAGAGCGAAGGTAGAAAGTGCCCATCATTAATTTAAGTGACTTCTAGCACAGTACTAAGGATGTCTTTCTAGAATGATGGTTACAGGGCATTCTCAGAAATGCTGGTTGTCCCACTTCCTTAGCAAATGTCTAGTAGGCTAGTTTCTGCAAGGGAGAGCAGTTTTCTCTCTAGCCTTGTCCTCTAAAGAAAGCAGTTGTCATCACTGTGTTTTTAAAGCAGGCCAATCCTTCTGCTATGTCTTAGGGATGCTATAATTCTGGTAGATCCTTGTTGGACACTGACCAAATCTAGGCACTGAACTTAGCTATGTAATGTTTAGTGCAGTCTGGTCACATAAAAGGGGGAACTCTAGGCACTAGAGGGACTTGGAGTTAAAAAATGAAATGAAACATGTTTATTGATTCAAGACTAAGCAGCTGTCATTTGGGTGGAGGAAGGGGAGAGGAGTTCTAGTTGCAGTTTTGAATCTGGTGCTTACCTCTGCTTTAAGAGCATCTGTCCTGTTTCTGGATTTTATTCAAAAGCCCTGTCCACATGACAGAGTTTCAGTGGCGAAGGCTCTGCAACCACAATTGCACCCACGCTCCATCCCCAGCACCGATCCAAGGCCAGCAGAAGCTTCTCTGCCTTTTTATGACTCTGACATAAACAAAGAAAGCAAACAACCACAAGTTCACGGGATCTTTGGGAACAGCATGATGTCAGTTCGGTGGGGTGAACCCTTCATACCCTCAATCAATATAGCTGGCTTGGCAAAAGCTCTGCAGCTCAGCCTCCTTCTGTGCTCTCTATAAGCAAGATGATCTGAGCAGTGGCTCAGGACACAAAGCCGCAAGTACTGCATGGGCACAAGAAACAGTAGCAAAGTTTTTTATAAAAATATTAAAGGAAAATAAGATGAGGGGAAGAGCTGGCCATAGTGGGGAGAGTACTTCTGGTCATGCTTAAGTGCTTAACATACAGTGTTGTCCTGAGCATTACATCTAAGAGCAAAGTGGAGAAGGCAGGAGTTCATGCTGTCATTCTGCCTCCAGGCAAACAGGATTTAAGAAATCAGTGAAATTCAAATGGAAGAAAAATCAATTTCATGGTGTCAGCTACATGCACCAGAGAGTAGGAAGGGCAGAGAAAAAGATGGAAATCGAGCCTGACACTTTGAAAATGTATGTGGGACACGCAGGCAGTGTGAGAACTAAATGTTATCTTTAGCTAGGATGGCTATGCAAGCTAAGCCTGAGCAGTCATTTCCAAACAGCAATCCATTAGCTGTCCCACCATCATGGAGAGGCACATGCATACGCACACACAAGCATACAGGTACACACACTTTGCCGGTGAACATGAAAATAAATCACAGAAGGGAGATGAAAACTGCCAGGTCATCCTAAATCCTGCAGGTGTTCAAGCTCAGGTGCAAACTGTGAATTTCCATGATTGGAACAATGATTATGGCCAGCAGCCCTGACATCTGTATTCTCTCATGCTACAGTGGGAAAAGAAGATACTGCATCCGAGCAATGGGACTGGGACAAATAAGAAGTGACATGCTCTAGAGACTGTATGAATGTATAGAGAAGGTCATCTGAGCACTCCTTCTTATCCATCCTCAGGGCCTTGCCCTCAACAGAATTGGCTGATCCCATATTCAAAAGTGGTGAAAAGAATGTACTTATATACAGCAGCACTAATCTGACTTTGAAGCACAGTACAATGGCATTTCAAATGCTATTGTAAGAATACAAAAAAAAATGAAATAACCCAGGAGGCAGCTTAAAATGCCTGGTGAATTCAAACCTTTATGCTCCTTTATGCTTTATATATCACTTACTAATTCTCTGAGTTTAAAAAGAAGTTCCCCTGTATATATGTTGTAGTATTGTCATATTATATTGTTATAATCTTGTAATTATTTATTATATTGTAATTACAAATACTTATTATTATATTACGAGGAAGCTGTACATGTACCCTTAACATCTAGGACGGGCTGGATATGCTATTCACATGAATTCATTTGCCTTTTCCTGCATTTGTTCTGCATTTCTGCTGTCTACAAGACAAGATTTTTTACAAAGAAAAAACAATAGTAGAAAATGAGTACCCAAACAAACAGACTAGGTTCTATACTTTAGGTGCAAAAGTACACCATTTTCATTCAAATGTTCAAAATTACATTCCTGCCCATTTACAATCATCTTTCTCTCTTTCTTCTCTTTTCTTCTCCCTTCCCTTCCCTTCCCTTCCCTTCCCTTCCCTTCCCTTCCCTTCCCTTCCCTTCCCTTCCCTTCCCTTCCCCTCCCCCTCACTCCTTTTTTCTTCTTTTCTTAGACATTTGGCAGATATTGGTAAACTTCAAGGAAAGGCCCAGTGTCATACTTTTATATTTAAATATAGTTCAGGTTTACCTCCTATAACATGCAAATATTACTTTCATGCTATGATATTTGCATTTGTTGTAGCCTTAAATGCCAAAACTTCATTAAACATTATTCTGCAAATGTTGCTCAGCTTTTTCTAAAGCCAAGAACAAGGCTCGGCATATACTTAAAACTGACAAAACTAATGAGGTCATACATAGAAGAGTTAACCTTCTTTGATGCAGAAGAGCATAGCAGGATTCAAAATTCTATCTGAATATTAACAAATTTATTAGTAGTCTCTGGAGATAAATTAGATTTTTTGGAAAGATAATGGTTACTGTAAGGAACAAAGGTTTAAGTGAAAAAATTCTGCAATATTGCACATGAGCTTGGGAAATGCTGAACATGGGGTGCCTGACTCAGTTGCACATATTTGCTATCTCCACCTAATCACGATTCAGAAGGTCAGGGTCCCTTGACAGCACCTGAAACAGAAAGTATTTGTGGCTACATTTGACCATGAAGTCCAGTGGCCAGTGGACTTTCGTAGGGAATTTGGTTTTCCTTAGTCTGAGTTCTATGTCTTACTCCTCAGTGAAAATTGATTCTCTAGCTTGAGAAATGAAGACTTCCTTGGCTAGAGAAGGTCTCTACACCATCCAAATGTAACCTGTACAGTCAGAACCAGAACACAGGACATCACTAGCCACTATCCTCATTGCTTGTGACTTGGTTTTAAGTTAAGTGACAAATAGCTTTGCTCTCATCCCAAGCTATGTCAATAGTCTGGCAATTAGAAGAGCCTCCAAGGAAACACAAGAATGAGTTTGGAAACCAAATGGTCAGAAGAAACTAGATGCCAGGGCTCTTCCTTCCTATACAAATACTGGAATTACAACACTCACAGCTAAAAGTTGGTGTTACTTCTTCCATCTGTGCTTTGTCTTAGAATGAAAAGCTGTCTCCACTAGTAAATAAAATATACTCACAATCCTTGTCTATTACTGCTGCTGGTTGACAGAGAACGGCCTGCAGCCACACTGCTAAATCCTCTCACCATCCACAACAGGGTCACATCCAAAATACCCTTTGGAAATGATCTACTGATTGTGTCAATGCTCAGACTGTGCCCAGAAGTTGTTGGGGACGTGGAAGGGGTAGGGACTGGGAGGCAGCAATTAGCATTGGCCAAAACTGTGCCTGGCCCATCCTAAGACATTAACAGCATAGGTGATGAAGCTGCAGGACCTAGAAATGCTTTCTAATATAGTTTGGTTTACTTATGCAGCACAGCCTCTGAGGGCAATTTGGAAATGGGAGATTTCAATTTTTTTCCTTCTGTAGAGAGGGTGCAGGGAAACAAGGCTTAGCGAAGTGCCTACAGTGAGGAACTATGAATCCAGGCTTGGCTGCCTACTTTGAGATGGGGGCAGCAGACCGGGACATTATAGAGCATATGGGGGATCTGAAGATTAAATACCTAAGAAATTTTGCTGGCCCAGACTGCAGATTTTTTACTTCTGCGTATACTTAGAGCGGCCCAAGTCCCAGCAGGCCCAAGCACACTTCACACTCGGGTTCAGGTCATGACTGTGCTTTGTCAGGTTCAGAAACTATCTTCTACAAGTGATTTGATTTGGCAGATGTTTTCTGAAAACTTTGCCGCATGCCCAACACGTCAACCCTGCTGGCAGGTGCTGTTCTCTCTCTGAGACAGGTTTTGCAGCCCATGCAGAGCTTTGTGCCAAAGCAGCCAGCCTGCAGTCCTGTGAATGCAGCACGGATACACCTCAGGGCAGCTGCAGGTAGGATGCTTTCCTCACCAGTCTTATCCATTTATTTTACTAGACAAATGGATTAACTAACTCTGAAATTCTAAAGGTCTCCTTGAGTAGCAAACTGCCCTTAACTTCATGGTTTTATATGAGAATTGACATTGTTCAGTATCTCTCTGGGTTCGCTCAGCACCTTGCAGTGCTATGTCCTAAAGGATCATCATGGGTGTGAATTGAATGCAAACAAAGCAAGGCCCGTGGCATTATGAAACTTCTGTTGCAGATACATCCTTCAAAGGTGTTACAGAAGCAAATGTACATCTCTCATTACAATACATGAGAGAAAATTAGACACTCTGTCTCGACATTCACATCGGTCAGAAAGATCAGACATGGGAAGAACAAATCTGTAGCTGATGTTAAGTAAGTTACGAGCATTTCATTAATAATAGAGTGAATGACCTTCAAATCCAAAGTCAGGGAAAACAGAAGGACATGTGTTATTATTAGGGGCTGCACATGTGATTGTGACATAAGGATTAGCAGAAAAAAAACAACCCAAACTTAGAAGAACTAAAGTTTCAGACAACAGCAATCATGAGAACCACCTATGGCTGAAGTTTGTTTTTAGATACACTCACACTTGAAAAATACTTTCTACATTAATTAACAGGGACATTTAATTTATTCTCATGAAAACAAACCATTACGAAGCAATAATAATAATAATAATAATAATAATAATAATAATAATAATAATAATAATAATAATAATATTGATAACTCTAAATTAAATAATATTATCATCAATCCTGGGAAAAAAGTGTAATAACAGTACCATGTAACATTTTGAGTTAGCTGAAGCTCTGATTCAGAATTTAAAGAACAGACATTTACTAGCTCATTTTACATTTTAAATCAATAACTATTTTAATTAAAGCAGCCACAGAAATAAAGTCGACTGAATTTCATTTTGCTTTTAGAATATCACAGTTGCAGTTCAGCAAATATGATGAGAAAGAATCCATTACTAAAATTTTTTCCCCTTTTTATCCTTATCTCTCACCAGTAGATTGTGCAGGCTTGTGCCTGTACGTATTCATTCATTCCTGTAAGCTTGGACCATTGTTTGCTTAGCAGCTGGGATCACTTAGACTAACCTGAGTTTAGTCATGGCCCAGCTTTCTAGACAATTTCTGCAGAGAAAAGCTAGTAGTTTGACACTGCTCCCCCCATACAGACAGGTAGCTGAGCTATATAGCTGAGCGCATGGTAAAAATGTAACCCATAGCAAGAGGGGCTGTATCTGTACTAGTGACCTCAGAGTTAGAGAATATGCTTGCCTTCCTTTTTTTTTTTTTTTTTTTGTAGTAATTTAGGGGTTTTTTAACCATGTTTTCAGTAGCATGACACAGATTGCATGCCTCTAGCTAAACTCTCTTTTCACTATCCCCTCCCCCCTGCAAATGTGGTCTCATTCGTGTTGACTACTGTGAGCAGTTTTTGGCTTGTAACTCCTCAAACCATGCTTGGATATTGTCCAGAAGGATGCTAGGTGTCATGGATCAAAACTGTGACAAGCAGCGTGACAAAAAGTTAAACAGTGCAGATGACCGCATGCCATTGCTCAAACTATGTATGGTTAACAGTGTATTTATAGTTAGCTAAACACAGAGAACTCTGATACTCCTTCATAATACAGCTCTCACAATGAAACAGCTATAAATTAGCTTTGGTACAAAGACAACGTAAAAGACTGGAGATGAGGACTGTGGTTGTCTATTTACTGCTATGTGATCTAGCCTGCAGTCCAGTTCTGCAATTACCCAGTGCTTCAGCTCCTGTGTGTTTTTTTCTTGTGTGAAAATCCACAAACAGCAAGGTCTTCCTACAAGGCAGACAGATGCGGCTGAAGTGTGTACTCAGACAGACCTAGAAGCTGGGAAGTGCTCTAGTCCTTCCACGGCAACATGGATCTACTGACATTACAGTAATTTCTAATGTAATAAACCAATCAAGAACAGAATGGAAACACCAAGGAAAAAAAAAATAAATACAGAGGGTAGTTCTTGATGCATTTTTTCAAAGCCTTGAAATGTTTGTCTGTGGTGACTTAGATGTTCCTGAAGTCCATGAATAGGATTACATGCAAGCCTATGGATCTGCTTTTATTTTGGCCTCTGCAACATTTCAGTTGGCCAGAAGTGAATTTGGGCAAATCTCACCTATAACATTTACATGACCACCTCCAGTAAAAGGAGACAAAACTAAACAGGCAAGTATCTGTTTTCTTCCCCTTCTTTCTTGCCTTAGCTCATTACCAACAGCAATGCACAGAGACGGTCATAGGCCAGACTTTGCTTTGCAGAGGATTTCACATACAGTACAACTTTCACTTTTTGTGCTCTGCTTACAAACCAAAACTCACCGAAGATTCTCCCAGCAATATCTTTCTACCTCTAACTTGACAGAGAGTGGTCTACACAGCAAGGTCTCATATTACTATGTTTTTATTTCTTTTACAAAGTAAAAGAGGCCAGTTATTAGTGTAGTCTGAAGATTTATAAATAATGTAAAGATAGCTTGAGGAAGTTCCCTATTTATTAGATCATAATCATATTCAGGTTAATCTCTGAGGCCAAAAGCCTCACAGTTTATTAGAGAAGAATAGGATTATTACTGCTAAATTATCAAGAAGCAACCTCAAGCTGTTATTAGGATGAAATTTTAATTAAATATTCAATTTCAAATGACATTAAAAAGACTTGCAAAAAATGAGCCATCAGATTAGGAAGGAAAAAAAATAAAGCTTAGTTTAAGCTTTAGTTCTTTTTTTTGGGCTTCTTTTCTTTTGTTCTCATCCTATTTTCTTCACATTTTCTGTATTTATTTTCCCTTGCTTTCCCTGTCTTTATTCCATTCACATTTCTCTATTCCTCCACTTCAGCTGAGCCCTTTCTGGCCCAGGAAAATGTAACATACTTGGAATAGGATACTCATGGAATCTACTTTGTTCTAAACCTTCTCCTGAAGCTATCTTTTTTCACCAGTAACCGTGCAAAGAATCCAGGCAACAAGCTTTTTTAGTTTCTCCACAACATTATTTTTAGGTATGTAAAATGAAAATGATGTGAATATTCCTTCATTATTTATCAGCTGAGATGATAAAGGCTAGGGACATAAAAAAGCTGGGACATAAAGGCTAGAATTTCCAAATAAGACAAAATACTGCCAACAAAGGAGAACTTTTACAAAGCATTGGTCATCTGTAGTTTTCGCAGTGCTGTGTAAAGGATCATCAGTATTAGTAGTCTCAAATGCCAGGCCAAAACCTGAGACACAAAGTGGGAAAATATCTTTCCAAAAGCCATGCTGAAGACCGGTGCCAGGGTCAGGAACAGGGCACCTGACTCTAAATCATCAGGCTAATTCCTCATGTACTACACCCAGCAGCCTCTCCTAGCAAAGTGGTATCGTAGCTACCTTGCTTGGTAGAAAGGCTTACCGAAAGCCAGGATGAGGTTTGTTTTCTCAAAAGCATGTAAGCGATTTGAAGAATGTGGCCACAAACATCTATACATATATGTATTCATGTGTGTTACTTATTATTACATATTTCTTCTCTTTGCCTAATATTTTGAGTATTCTAGGTGAAAGGAGATGAAAGATCAGGAAATACCTTAACATTGTGAATGTAGAGGATACAGCTGAGTAATTAGAGATTTCACACCATAGGTATGAGATACTAGGTACTATGTACATGCATTATGCAAAGAAGGCACTACAGTGAAACACCATCCCTTACACCAGCCCCCCCCCCCAATGAACTACATTACTTAAGGAAAAACTGGTATACGTGTGCAACAGTATCTGTACAGCATTTCTGTGTTTGATTCTCCCAGACAATTCAATTCAATATTGTTGATGATGCACTTAAACAGAAATAAATATAGTTTATTTCTGTAATGGGCTATACTTGTGTTTTGAATGTTTATTTGCCTTTTTGCTAATTTTCAAGTTTTAATCATGTGCAATGACACACTCATTTGCAAGGTTCTGCTAAGCTCAGTATATTCCCTTTTCTGCATTCTACTAAAGAAAAAAATACTGATCTCTTGAAACATTTTTTTTTGAGAAAAAATCAGTATGTTTTGCAAGTGGAATTATATTAACTTAGCTGCCCAAACATTTTTAACTGCCCAAGTGTTGTCTGAACTACCAAATAGCTCCTGTAATTTATACCTTGGATACTTTTGTTTATTTGGATGAAAAGTTATAAACTAGTCATGCTTTTCAAAAAATTATTATATAAATTAATTGGGAAAAAAGGAATTTAAAATATTCACCAAATGTTTTCCAAATTATGAGACAAAAATATATAATAATTTAATGGAATCTTAGCAAAACATTACGTAAAACTAGGTACTGCATAATTTTGTAATAAATGCTGCTGACATTCCACTTAACTAGAGCAATTTAATACAAAATATTTGTGTTAACTGCTGAATAGATTGCTGAGATTTGTACAGGCTATAGTTTGAGACATTAATTGATTGTCAGCAGAAACGAGTCAACAAATAAAAAAGTTATTGCAATCAGCCTAGGAATGGTGGTTATGAGCATTTGTCCTTGATCACAGTTGCCTTACACTTTGCATTGGTTTCACACAGCCACGGAATCATGGAATTTTTAGAGTTGGAAGGGACCTCTAGAGATCATCTAGTCCAACTCCCCTGCTGACGCAGGAATGCCTACAGCACATTACTCAGGACTGCATCCAGGCGGGTCTGGAAAATCTCCAGAGAAGGGGACTCCACAACCTCCCTGGGCAGCCTGTTCCAGTGCTCTGTCACCCTCACCGTAAAGAAGTTTTTTCTTATGTTTGAATGGAACTTCCTATGTTCCAACTTGTGCCCGTTGCCCCTCGTCCTGTCACTGGGAACCACTGGAAAGAGTCTGCCGCCATCCTCCTTCAACCCACCCTTTGGATACTTAGAAGCAAGAATAAGGTCTCCCCTCAGCCTTCTCTTCTCCAGGCTAAAGAGTCCCGGCTCTCTCAGCCTTTCCTCATAAGGGAGGTGCTCCAGTCCCCCAATCATCTTTGTTGCCCTACGCTGGACTCTCTCCAGTCGTTCCTTGTCCCGCTTGAGCTGGGGAGCCCAGAAATGGACACAGTTTCCACTCCACTTTCTGTATCTTCCTGACCTGTCAGTTCTATAGCCATTGGTGGTGCTGGTGCTGTCATTTTGTCTGAGGGCACCTGCAGGAACTGTTCTGGAAGCCGGTGTCAGAGCACTTAGCTCCCAGCTGCCCTCTCAGAGAAGTCTCAGGTCTTTCTCCTCTTGCACTTCTGGACAAGTGCAGAACTGGCATGTCCTGGGAGCTTTGGAGTTGTTGAATATGTGTGGCTTGCTTGGTGCCGCCCAAGCCTGGCTGCTCCCCTGAGCACCAGCCACCCTGGGCATGTGCAGTAATGGTTCAGCTCTACACACACGCACTGCATTTGATGCTTCCAGGGGATACACTTGTTTTCTTGCTCGTCCACTGAACGGCTACCCTGTGTATGTCCTATAAGCCCAACGCTTCCAACAGGCAGCCAATCTATTGGTCTTATACAAGTTGTTTCATGGGCGTGCCATAAACACTGTTTTTTCCATGAAGCCACAGCTGGTCCGTGCATGTGCAGCAGACTTATCATATAGGACAGGATGAGCTGCAGTATGCAGTTCTCTCACCTGTGAGAACAGGAAGCGATAAACCTATTAACGTTTCTGGAACAGAAAATTGAAGAGATTTCACTCTTTATGCTCAGGCACTACAGTCCTAAAATACCATGATTACTAATAATGATAAACAGCAATGAGTTGGCAGTAACAACTTCAACACTTCAGTTACAAAATGAGCTACAACTCCAGACTAAGCTTCATCTGGACTCAGTAACAAAACCAACAGAGCTCGTAAATCCATCAAAATTATTTAAACACATTTAAAACAAGACAAAGTAAACTGAAGCACTTAGCTATAATTAGGAGCTAAATAAAAGGCTCTAAGAGATACAAAGAATTAAATGAGTCTCTATATCTATATAAAAAGTCTATGTGAATAATATCTCTGTGTGCATAAAGCTACCCTATATTTACATCTTAAAAAACCATTCATTTAAAAGCTCAATGAGCAAAATCAATTACCTTTACCACATACAACCAATGATTGTCTTTTTACGGTATGTAAGAGAGTAATATGCTCAGGACATTTAAAAACACAATATCCCAATAACCAAGTCATTCAGGTCATCATAACCTATGCCAGGAAGGAGGAAACATACTTGGAAATGCGAAAAAGGCTAGCCATTTCATACAAACTGCTCCCATTATTGTGCAATAGTTCTGACAGCAACAAGCAATCCACAGTGAATCATCCATTTAGCAACCTGAGCAAAGAAGGCACAAAAGGAAATGAAGTAGTCACATGAAATCATGTTCTTTCCAAACTCTGTCAACTGCAAACTTCTAAGGAGCTTGTCCCAGTTTTTCTCATGCTTAGTCTAGCCCAAAAATTCAGTTCTCTCTTATTTTCTGTCTTGTTTTGTGATTGCATCTTTCTCCATGACACAAGCCTCGGCTGAACCCAGCTAACTCTGAATTCCTGAGTGCACGCACTCAACAAATTGCCCAACCATTGCTATTTTCACGGAGGGAACACTGGCTAGAGTGTAGCAATACTTCTTACTATACTTGCTGTTCTTTCATTTTTCTGACAGTTCGTGTCTCAACCTTATCCTACTCACTTTAATCTGCTTCCTTAGATCCTCCCCACCCATACTCTGACAGAGTTTTGAATTTCACTGCACAATTTCCTGTCCATAATGTATTTATCTGATTTGCTATCTTGTGAGCTAGTCTTGTTCATGCATTAAATGCTGTCTGAGGATGCGGGAAGGACCCACGCTCAGAATTTTGCTCTTACTGGCAGGTTAATATCTGAACAGATTTTTCAAAAAAGCAAACTACACCTTGGTTTTAAGCCATTGGCAGTTCAGGGTCATTTTTCATCCTGCACTTGAAACTGGATTTGTCTGCCAGAAAAGTGCTAGAGTACAATGTCTTGCTTTACATACTGCACCCATAGGATTTAGTTTTGCAGCTATTCACCTGGATAACATGTTGCCATCCAGTGCTGAGGTTACCTTCCACGCCTGCACACCACTCCTCAGTTTATACATTGCTGAATGCTCCTTTCCCAGCAAGGAAAGGGGAAGCTGTTATTTCGAGTTTTGCCTCAAAGATCTACTCTTTCCCTCCAGCAGCCCCTCCCTTTTGCTTCTCACTGAAGTAATCTTAGCTATCTGAAAATTTAGGAAATCTTAAGTATGGGGTAACTGCGAAGTAAGAAGGAGGCAGCAAGAGCGGGAGTTGGCATGGGGCGGTGAGATAAGAATGGGAACCGCAGGAAGGATAGATGTTGTAAGACCTCTCCCCTGTGGACTATGGGAACAGGGCACGAACCAGAAAAGTAAGAAAAAGGGAAGTTCTTCAGTCACCTCCAACAGTGGCTGCAACTCTGGAAGAAGCGATTCTGAGACAACCTTTCATCATATTATTCTGGAGAGGAATCTAATGAAGTTCAACAAGGGCAAGTGTAGGGTCCTGAACCTAGGAAGGAATAACCCCATGCACCAGTACAGGTTAGGGGTTGACCTGCTGGAAAGCAGCTCTGCAGAGAGGGACCTAGGAGTCCTGGTGGACAACAAGTTGACCACAAGCCAGCAATGTGCCCTTGTGGCCAAGCAGGCCAGCAGTATCTTGGAGTGTATTAAAAATAGCATGGCCAGCAGGTCAAGGGAGGTCATCCTCCCCCTCTACGCTGCCCTGGTGAGGCCACATCTGGAGTACTGTGTCCAGTTCTGGGCTCCTCGGTTCAAGAAAGACAAGGAACTACTGGAGAGAGTTCAGCGGAGAGCTACAAAGATGATCAAGGGAATGAAGGATCTCTCTTATGAGGAAAGTCTGAGAGACCTGGGTCTGTTTAGCCTGGAGAAGACAAAACTGAGAGAGGATGTCATCAATGCTTATAAATATCTAAAGGGCAGGTGTCAAGAGGATGGGGCCAGACTCTTTTCAGTTGTGCCCAGCGACAGGATGAGGGGCAACAGGCACAAACTGGAAAACAGGAAGTTCCATCTAAACATGAGGAAAATCTTCTTTCCTTTGAGGGTGACAGAGCACTGGAACAGGCTGCCCAGAGAGGCTGTGGAGTCTCCTTCTCTGGAGATATGCAAAACCCTCCTGGATGCAGCCCTGTGCAACCTGCTTTAGGTGAACCTACTTTGGCAGGGGGTTTGGACTAGATGATCTCCGAAGGTCCCTTCCAACCCTACCATTCTGTGACTCTGTGGTATGATCAGCACATGAAATCTGCAGTATTCCCTGACGCCCTCCTCATTTCTCTCTGGCCTAAGGGAACTGCATTAGTCATCACTCTCAGCAGCCCAGCTGGTATAATTACAGTATCTGCTGATAAAAGAATTCTTCTGCTAGTATCTTTTTTTCTAGTTTAGGAAAAAAAAAAATGTATTGGTTAGACAACCTTTATTCTTGTGCAGCTGCATCTAAAGCTGAGTTTTAACTGCTCTAAACACAAAGCAGAAACATCAGGCACCTCCGACAAAAGCTCTGTCTGAGATTTCTAGCTTATGAAGACAGCTTATGTTTTAGCAGCATCTAGATAAGCATGTGACAGTGACAGGGTACCCATTGTGCTCTGCACACAAATCATCATAAGCAACAGTCTTTGCCTGAAAAAAATACTTTTGACAACTGAATAAATCAGACAGCTGGATCATTATAGATAAGGAATATTACTTCTGTTTTACACACAGGGGACTAAGGCAATTGCCTGAGGCCAGCAACTTTCTGTAACACAGCTGGGAACTGAATCTTGTATCTTGAGTCCCATCCAAATCAAAAAATTCACCCTTCCTCTAAGAATCTCACCAAGAGACATTACATAGTTATTTTTCTGCATCTGTGCTACAATAAAGTATGCAACTCTAAAGACAGAGAGAGAGAGGAGGAAGGGCTTCTGGGAAACATTTATGACTAGCATAACATCTCTATAATTTCATGAATTCGGGTTAATAATGGAAAAAAACAACATTTCAGAACTAAGCTCAGAATTTTACACATATCTTACACATCTCTGGTAGCATTAGATTCACATTATGTATTGACATTACACTATATCCTTGTCAATTCTGGCAGAGAGGGCAGAGCCCCATCTTCCATTTCCCTCCATCATTTGCTTCTATTCCCATCTGCTCTACAGATCACTCAGAATCACTCTGCCCTCCTCGTTAACAGAGTTTTCCCAGTTCCCTCTGGACGACCACCTCCTCCCCACCTCGGCAGTTTTCCATGTGACAAACTTCATGTGGGTGCGAGTTGGATTCCAGAGTACGTGCCCCAAATACATCCCATTTTTCCTCCTCTTTCTTGTGGAAGTGAGCTACAAGTTGATGATGTAGCCGGGCTGTTCAGCACAGGCTACATCTTTCCATCCCAATACTCTGTAGCTTGCACAAGAAGTAAAGTACAGGGAAAAAACTGCCTGGTTTTGTCTTGGTAGAGTGTTAGGAACTGCAGACGGATGGTGATAGTTGAGTTTTGTTCTGCTGATTTATAACTTTGATTTCAAACTACTGAATTTACTCCATGCTGTCTCTAATCTGGATGTCACTTCCCTGTGGAGGCTGCTCTTATAATGGTGCTGGCTCAGGTAAGGCAGATACCATATTGTTGCTCTGTCATAGAATCATAGAATCACCTAGGTTGGAAGGGATATTTAAGATCATTGAGTCCAATCATCAATTTAACACTGCCAAAACTACCACTAAACCATGTCCATAAGCACCATGTCTACACGTCTTTTAAATACCTCCAGGGATGGTAATTCTACCACTTCCCTGGGCAGCCTGTTCCAATGCTTGATAACCCTTTCCGAGAAGAAATTTTTCCTGATATCCAATCTAAACCTCCCCTGGTGCAACCTGAGGCCGTTTCTTCTTGTCCTATTGGTTGTTACTTGGAAGAAGAGACCAACCCCCACCTCTGTACGACCTCCTTTCAGGTAGTTGTAGAGAGCGATAAGGTCTCTTCTGAGTCTCCTTTTCTCCAGGCTAAACAACCCCAGTTCCCTCAGCCACTCCTCATAAGACTTGTGCTCTAGACTCCTCACCAGCTTCGTTGCCCTTCTCTGGACACACTCCAGCACCTCAATGTCTTTCTTGTAGTGAGGGAGCCTTGTAGTCATGTGGATCTGTGGCATGACACCTTTGAACCTGTTATTTTTGCTAGGTGGTCCATCTTCATTTATACCTTCTCAGGGCTTTGCCTAATTCCAGTGACATCAGCAAGCAGTAAGTGCATAAAAGCTAAGCATGCTGTCATTACATGGAGGAAGGGCTTAAAAACTGAGATTTTAGGATTTCAGATTGCACTGTAGTTTAAAACCACATGAACATTCCATCTAGCCACCTCTAGCTTTTTGCTCACTAGAAAGCACTAGCATTAAAAATATTGTTTAAAGAAGCAAAATAAACATTTATTCAATTTATCTTTGTTCTCATTTAAAATGCTTTTTGGTTTGTGCTGCCATGCTTTTATGTACATAGCATGTTAAGTATTCTTATCACTCAAATATATACGCTGGCTTCTCTGTTGTTTTAGAAGACTTTGTAAAAACCATTTAAGGCCTAAACCAAAGCTCAAAAATCACAACTAGGTCCTAGTACATGCTACAGGTTAACATTTTATGAAATCTCAACTACAGGAATGCTTGAGTGCATTGGGTTAAGCACACAAATTCTGTATCATATGACAGCCTTATTTTGTAGGTTTCAAGCACTGGCAGAAAAAAAGGAACACACTCCCCTACATTATGCATCTCTGCTTGTTCACTTTCTTCTCAGAAGTTTCTTAACTAAAGGCTGAATACTGGCAGAGGAAAAAGCTTTTATAATCATACTAAGTATGAACATTCTGCAAGCTAGCTCTAAGGGTTCTTTTTAATGTACATCAATTAGTCTTACAATTTAAAATTCTTATCTATTTTTTGATCAATATGGACTTGGTACAGAAAAGTACTTCAGATTCCAAATTACAAACAGATATTTAACTACCTGTGAACATTTATTATATAATTTGGCAAAGAATGCGAGGACAATATGAATATAATTGGAAAAACACATTTCTTCAGTATCACCATTGTTTACACGTTTACTGAATAGACCTGGTTGTACCATATTTAGTAGCATATTACTGCAGTGAAAATTCGTCTAAGCATTACATTTTCAAAGAGATAAAAGTATGAATTGATCTGTGTGAAATGATGAACACCCCTTTTGTTCTCCCCCACTCCCACACACATTCAAGTGCATTTATGGGATGTGCAATCCCTCTCCCCTTCCTGATACAAATAAAAAAGAAACCAATATAGATCTCTATAACAAACAAACAAGTACTTAGACTCACAAGAGCACATTTGGGGTTGGGGAGAATGAACTGTGTCCATAAAACTAAGACCACGGACATTTTCTACATGAATTAGTCTCAAATGAAAAAGGAGAAAATAAGAACAAAGAAGGAACTGCTTCACCACAGAAAAACACTTTACAGATAAGGTGTAGTAAAAATTAACAATGCCATTTTTTAAATCCGTAATAAGCATGACGTTCTGTTACAGATAATTATGCAAACATCCCTTCCCAAGTTCCAGAAATTGTTAGGATAGTATTGAGTGGCATTTTCAGAGATTATTGAAGGAAAATGTTATAAGAATCTCATTTTTTCCTTTGTGACACCTGAAAATTTCCCAATTAAATGTCATCATTTTACATAATAATAGCTAATTTACATGTATTTTACATGCCAACTATAGTATTGCCATTCATGTAACTAGCCAACTTTTCATTAGTTTCCTATTTTCAGAGTTTTATAGGAAAATTATTTCCAAATCTGAGACTTAGTTGATAAAGTTGATAGCCTAATCACGCCTTTGGATGAATAAGAAACATGGTTGAAAACATCTCAGAAAGAATTTGCTATTTCATATCATGTGAATAGTCTCACATTGCTCCTGTAAAGCTGTGTTCCAGTGAAGACCTACTGTATTTCCACTCCCACAGAATTAATTTAATCCAGTTTCTCACCCCAGATGTAGCTGAAGATGGTTTAAACCACGTTTATTTTACAGTAAAATATCCTAGAAGTGAGTCCACAGTCACTTGCCAAGCTTTGTCACAAGTGGTAACTAGCAGTCAGCAGTTCGAAGAGTTCTGACCATTGTAACTGAAAAATTTATTTATTCTTTTCATGGACTAGGATTAGTCACAGGCCAATTCGGAGAACTGCACGAATTCTGCAAAAAGACTTTATAAGACTTAACTCTATGAGGAAATAAAATTGCAGATGAAAATCAATATATAAAGATAAATGGGTATATAAGGGAAAAACAATAGTTAACTTGTCCAAAGCTTCCCACCACTAATCAGAAGAGAAATTTGGGGGTTTATAAAGCAAATTAAACCTGACTTTATCAAATTACAGTCTCTATGCTGGATCCCCTGGAAGTCTTATGATTAATGCTTTGGTTGTCCCCTTCTTTACCTCTACAATCCATATTCAAAGGCCCCTAACGCCACCAAGTCTCTTTGCTAAGCTCCAAAACTTGCTGCAATCAAACTGATCATCTCTAGCACCAGGCTGAAGAAGCTCGGCAGGGTAGGCTGAATTTTCCTGCACCATGTGGGGTCTATTTCCAGCCCCTCTGGGGATTACTTTTCATGGTAGACAGGCTGCAACACCACAGTCCTTTAGTATCTTCAAGAATAAATGGCTCTGGTCTGGCATAGCATGCGTGATGTTCCTGTGATGTTCCATAGTTTCAGGCTAACAACATTCAACCTCACACAAACAAAGCAAAACAAAAATATTAATTACTTGCCACCAAATCATACTTTCTTGCCTCCTCCTCTTTTCAACCTCTCATTCGAATATCCTTCTTAATTTCAGAAACAGCTTAAGATATTTTTTTCTTTCCATACAGAAATCAATACAGACAACGTCTATTGCAGAATACTTAAAGCAGTATATGAAATAGAACTCATCCTCATATTTACTTCCATAAATACTTTCTCTTGCCTTCTGACAATCACCTGTTTAGACACTTTTTGAGGCAAAAGTTGCATCCAGACCACCCTGTTAATGAAGTAAAAGTCTGATCAATGCCATGGGACTTTGTGCCTACTATACTTTCAATTTCTACAATATCCTATGGCAATGAGTTTGATAATTTAACTGTATCAAATGAAAAAAATACTTCCTTTTCTTTGTTTAAACAGGCTATCTGAAAATTTAATCAGATGCCCCTCTTTTGTTATAAGGAACAAAAAATTGTTCTCATTTTTTTCATGCCCTTCAATGATTCTAGGCCATCACCACATACTGAAGAATTATTTTTTTGAAGCTGAGTATTTTTAACGTACATTTCCCTTGGTTTGAAACTCAAAATTTTAAGCTGTGATTTTTGTAATCCATGTCTTTTCCATTTTTATTTCTTTTTTTTTTAAAAGGGGGATAACCAATATTCCAGACACAAGCACAATGCAAATTTGTACAATAGTACAGTGATACTTTCAATTTTCTTTCCTGACAACGTGTTTGTTGTTTACTACCACTGAACTCATTTTTTTATAGAACTAGCCAAAAGGACAGATCACTATTTTAAGCAGAAAAAGACCACTATCATGTAGCACAGCTTTGCGTATGTATAGTATTTACTGATACGCATCTGTCAACATTGTTTTTCCAGCTGCCATTTTATCACCCAATTTGTATTACATAATTAGGTATTTAATTTTGATTATGTTCAAGAATTGTGCATCACTAGCAAATATCCTCTGTTTTTAAAAGACATTCTGAAGAGCACAAATGCCAATACAGGTTTCGTTGGGACCTAACTGGTACCTGCCTGCTGCTATCAAAGTTACAACATTTTTATTATCTGTTTCTTAACTTTTACTGGCAACTAATCTATCGAAGATTCTACCCTCTACTTAACAATTTAGCATCGTTTGAAGGCCAAGTACCTTGCTGAAAGCTTTCTTGTCCTTGGCCACATTTTCAATTGCACATTCAAAAACATAATGGATTTGTGGTGCATGACTTTGCTTTGGAAAAGCCATATTGACATTGCCCAATACATCTATCTTTAACATCTGTTACTGCTTTTTTTTTTTTTTTTTTTTTTTTTTTTTCCAGCATGTTTTCAGACTTGTCTAGATCTCCCAGCATCCCTCCTCGAAGTCTGTTTAAAATTGATACCACATTTGTCCCATTTCCTTCATGCGACTACCCTTAACTTAAAAAACAGTGTATCCAATATTTTTAACAGATTAACAATTTCGTATTTGAGTTCCTTGAAAACTCCTGAGTGAGTACTATCGAGACTGGGTGATTTATTGCCGTTCATTTTATCGATCCATTCAAAAAATCACTTGCATGACATTTCAGCTTAGGATATTTCTTCAGATTAATCACCAGCGAATACTGGATCCAGCATGGAAAGCTCTCTAGCCTCTTCTGCAATAAACATAGATACAAAACACTTTAAACTTCTTTGCTACAGGCTTATCTTCTTTGAAAGCTCCTTTTATTGCTCTGTTATCTGTCAGCTCTACCAGCACACTACCAGCTTTCTGTCTGCCTGTGACATGTTTTAGAAATATGCATTAACGATGCTTCTAGTATACAGGTCTTTTAAGTCTTTTTTTTCTTTGTCTTAATGTTGTATCACGTCTTGCCTACCACAGTCTGCTATATTTTGTTCTGGGGGCTGGGGACGGAGGGGAAGTTCATTATTCTTTAATAGGTTTCGAAGTTTTTCCTCCAAGTTTGGTGGGGGATTTTTTAGCCTTCCTTTGTCAATGCCAGAACTTAGGCTCTTTAGTGGTTTTATCATTTGGACAGAATCTTTATTTGAAAGATGTTTTATTTCTAATGTCTTTATTCTGTTGTTTAACTACACGAACTTCTTCCAGTCCTCTTAAAAAATCTTTTCTGACTGGTGTAATAATCTGATTATGGTTATATTGCCTGTATATAGCCTCTAGATGTTTTATCACTTTGACATATCTTAACTATTTTCCTCACTTCTATGCAGCTTATCTTTTTCAGTGTCATGTTACTGCAATGGAATTGTAAAATTTTTGCTTTGTGCATGTTCTCTCATGTTTTCATTTTAAAAAAAAAAATAAAAAATGTACAAATATATGCAACAAATTCCAAGTGCTAGTAGTAGATCAGGAAGCTTCCCAAAGGCTGGACCTAAATATCAAAGCAGATGTACTTTTAGTATGCCAACAGTATGACTAATGCTGATTCCCATTTGTGCTTTCAGAACATATTTTTTGAAAGCAGATCCTTTATTCACTCACCTGGAATAAGATTTGTGTACTCACCAAGAATCACATATGAGGCAATATAAGGACTGCTGAGCTTCTCACAAAGTAAATGACTGGCTACTTCTTTCTCCTCTGAAAAATCTTAGTATTGTTACTAATAGATTAACATTGCTTTCTGATGTTATTTTTTATTCTTTTGAGCCAATGCATTTATCTTTTAAAAATAAGTATTCATTGTTATTAAATTATTTTGATTAGTGGTAATGACATTATGAAATATTGTATTCCTGAAATATATATATATTGTAATATATAAATTCACACTTATCAGACTTTAACTGGCTATCTGATCTTAACAAGTAGTTAACGACAGAAGTATTTTCTACCATAGTACATAAGAATTTTCCAAGAAACTTCCATTTAAAACACAACAAACTGGCAGTCTAATTTTTCACTAGCATTCTAAAAACAACTGGAGTTCTGGTTTGTTCTTTATTTGTTGAATCACACTGCTCTTTGAGAAATCAGTCTTGAGAGATCATGCTGTGTTTCCATAGCAATGACTTCAAGTTATAAAATCAACTCTGAAGGCCGGGTCCTGCTCTCAGATGCATAGTGCTTATTTCAATGTATTAAAAAAAGAAAAAAAAAAAAACAACAAACCACCTGTTACTGAGTTAGCTCTGTGCAGAGCTAGCAACACACCTCATCGAAGTTTTAAAGAAACATCTATTCTAGCTAAATAAAAATGTGTCTTTTATATATTCTAAGTAGAGATGAGATGCCATTTAAAACCAAAACTTATTTTCTAAAAGTGGTAAATCAGCTCTGAATGCAATAGCAGACATCAACATTATCTAATAAAATAGATTTAGTTTTCTCCAACATTAATTTTTAGTCAGTCAATGTACCCTTTTGCTACATTATAATCTATGTTGGAAGCAGTTCTATGTAATCAGTATTAATATTCTTTAATTATGAGAAGTTCAGTAAATTTATACCCATACTTTTAGATAAAAGATTGTAGGAAGTGAACCTGAATACTCTGATTACTTCTGACTATCCACACAGGTGAACTGCTAGGATGAAGAGAGACATTCTGGATCACTCCATGAACACTGACAGGCACAGGTCTGGGAACTACTTAAAACTGCACTAGATTTCCTCTGTCATATAGAGGGCAGCTATCTTTTTCATGTAGAAATGGAAAAAAAAAAAGTGTGTGCATACATTTGCATATATATATATTCTAAGATCAGAATTAATCTTAGAAAAGTCCCCATTTTTGAATGTGATAAGCCAGCTTTGAATAGCAGCAATAATAGAATACACAGACATGAATTCTCATCACTTTCAATATGATCATCACACGGTAAGATAACATAATTATCTTCTTTCTTGACTCCAGCTTAACAGACTGTACCTTTCTATTTGTAAATACTGAAATAATTACGATAGGCAAAAGGTATTTTTACTCCAAATCCACCAGTAAAGTGGGTCAGGGAATTAATTTTTCAAATTTTTATTATGTTAAACTTCTGGATATTCCATTATTTTCACAGTATTTTTTTTTAAATGTGACTAAATTGAAGTTTAAAAAATGAAAGCTATAGGTGCTTTTTGTTGTATTACTGTTTCCTCTATCTACACTGCCCAGCAGAAGAAAACAAACATGAACATAGTCATTCCTCCTTAACTTTCACACATTTATTGAATAGACATTCCACATACTGTATAGAAAGTGATCAAATTAGCCAAACAAAAAAAGGCAATAAATACTGTTTCATTGCTATCTCTTTCTTCTTTCTACTAAATTCACATGAAGTGACATGAAATACCTTAGGAGATATTTTATCTACTAAAATGCAGAAGTACTTCACAGCATCCTACTAAAGTGTCAATTACAGGCACGTACATAAGTTCAAATTTCAAGTACACCTTGTGTTGATTACCTTTTGCATTTCCTGCGACAGGAAATTTTCAGGAAATCATTTGCATCGTGGAGCAAACTATTCTACCTTAACTACAGAGAAGAGTGACTTACAATGTAATACACAAAGGAAATACGAAGCGATGAAATTATTCAACATTTTAAAATGCTCTTCATTCACGTACAGAAGTACACAATACTGACTATGTGTGTGAATTAGCTTTAATTGCTTTCTTACCAACGTAGCTAGTTTGCTGGGAATAACAAGACTTATTTTTCAAATACCAAGAAGGTAATTTCACATTTCTGTGAAACTCAAGTAGAATGGCAACTCTTACCTTCTAGAGTTTGTATACCTGAAGAGCACAATATACTATCAGAATGCAACAAATACTTCTTTGACCCCATTTTAGTATTCAGTTGTAAACCATTCTCCTGCGAGGCTAATTATTTGTGTGCTCATCCCTCTTAAAATTCTGTATGAACTGTAAACTTCAGTTTTACTTCATCAAAATACAGTCACACCTCAGGGCTCAAAGACACCTGCAATGCTATGCACTGCTGAACTCACTTAGTAGCCTAATAAGATGTAATACAAAGAGGCCTAAAAAGTTCAGGAGTATTGTCTAGCCAAAAAAATTGTGACAAGCCTGTTGTTTTCAGTCTAATTAAATTCTACACACATACTGTAATAGAAAAGTAAAAATTCACTTCCTAAACTCATATTATTAAAAAAAATATCACACACACCATTTAAATCACACTTTTTGGGCATATATTTATTGTTCATGAAAGTATTCATACATAAGCAACTAGGTTTTTTTGTAAACATCATAGGGAATTAAAAACATTGCTTACTTAAAAGTAACAGAATCTAGCCTGTAATTTTAATACAATGACATAGTACTTTAAAAATAATGACTTCAGTTATAATATATATAAATAGACACACACACTTGTTTTTACATATTGCATGTAAGCAAATGCATCTCTGCCACAGCCAGGTAGGGTACTAAAAGAAAAGTATTTTGTTTTATTCATGTTCAATACACAGCAAAGATACACTATCCATTCACAACAAAGTCATACCTATACGATATCAAATTCATATCAGGCTTTTCTGCAGTGTCAATAATCTTGTAGATTCTCTTTAATGAATACTACAACTATAAAGTCTTAGAAATACAATAACTTTAGAAGTTTATGCAACATTTAACATGCTGGTCAAAAGTGAAAGATAAAAAAGGAATGAAATATTGACACTATCTTTAGTATGTAGAAAGATGAGGACCAATACTTGTAAAATGCCTTAAGACTGGGAGAGAGATTTTCCTCTTACATTGTGGTAAATAATTTGTCTGTAAATAGTTTATTTCCTCTTTTTAGGTACACAAGATTCACAAAAAAAGTGCCCTAAATTACAGTATGACCTTGTCCATGTGCCCAGAGATACAATCTCCTACCATCAACACAGTGCTGAAAACACTCCTGTGAAATGTTTTCAACAGAACCCAAGAGCCATCAGTAAAATGTGTCGATTCAAACTATGCAGAGTGTATACATACCAAGTTTCATAATAAAAAATGAGTTCACTAAAGACCCTTCTGCTTCAACAGTCTCTTAAGAGAGACAAATCATTGGCACCTCAAAAGGCACTAGACAAACATGACGAACAGCAGTACAGAAACTACATTCACAATAATCTACAGCTTGCCACTGAAATAGTAACAGCATATGCACATATTCTTTCCCTCAAAATTCAGTAAAAGTTTACAGATCTGAGAAACATGCACTACTATACAAGATTTAATATAAATTCTTATTTCAGAGAAGATGTATTAAGCTTCAGTTCTGAGATAGCTCACAGAACTAAAACAATTTACTTGATAACAACTGACAGAAGCAGAAATGAACCCATAGATTTTCTTTTAAAAAGAAGTTCTCTTTTACCACAAAGACTTGCTACTTGTCTCAGAAACCATTCCCCCTCTGGGGATACTCAGTCAGTAGTATGTGATCGATAACTTCAGATATTTCTGTATTTGCAGAGGCATAGCATGGCATGATCTCTGTTAAAACCTCCCATAGTGTTTCTGGCCTAATCTATGTAAGTGCAGTATATCACTCTAAGTACTATAACATACTATAACAAGATGAGTCAAATGCAATGAATCAGTGTAAAAATATTAAAAGTAATCATTACAGTATTTTTTTCCAATTAGTCAAGAAATAATAGAGGTGTGAAACCAAAGTGAAATAGGATGTAGATATTCCTTAAATTCCATTTCAGATCTGAAATTTCTAATATTCTTTCCTCGCTCCCAATTTTGGTTGCACCTTGGATCACCTTCTAAATACATTCACCTTCCCGCTCCCAGTGCAACTGTGCGCTTTTAACGATCTTATTTCTCTGTAGTTGTACAAATCCTCTCCCACAGACCTATTTTCACTCAAATTTCCAAAAACTATCATGATGGCAGCAGCAGTCCATCAGAAAAACTCTCCATCCCCTACAACACGAAGTAGCACTAATTTTTGCTCAAGTACAGCGAAAGTATTGGGCAGGCAGGTGAGGTATTCTAGCAGTTGCTATTCCATCAGCTCTCCCTAGGATCATCAAATTAAATTCTAAACTCTGAAATATTTTATTGTGTTGCATATTTATATTCTAAAACACATCTAGCACATAAAACACAGTAAGTGCTCAGGGACGATGAATTTCTAGGCACTTAATTTTCATTCTTTTCTACGAAAATTCTCTAAATTCTTCTAAAGATCCCATTAGAAACCAGTGTGTCATGGCCCATACCACTTCATGGCAAGGGCTAAATAATACCTTTACAGCAATTACAGAAGTCTTTCTGAGTAACGAAGATCCATTACACTGTTACCATAAATTATATTTTAAACAAAGATAGATCACCTCAGTTGTACAATACTCTACAACAAATTTCAAATGTTTCTATAGACAGCAACAAAAGCAGCAACTTTTATAATCACGAAGAAAATAAACTGCCACCAGGAGAAAGTAAGGAGCTGAAAGCTGAGTGCAAGGTTGTCACGACTAGTAAACAGCTCCAACAACTACAGTGAGAAAAAAACAGGGGATGATAAAAATTTTCGCAAGGGGAAAAACAAAAGAGACATCCTTTCAAAAGGTTTGATTTCAGGAGATTTTTTAATCATATAAGCAATATAGATACACAAAAATGTAATAATTCCCTCACATTTAAAATAAAAATATGGGCTCTTTGGGCTGTACAAGCATAAACATATAACAAATTATAAAAACAAATTAAGTATAGCTATTTAAGGGACTTATAGTAAAAACGTGTAAATCAGTTTCCTTAATAAAGGGAGTAGGTGGTTAACTTGGAAGTGGTAAAACTCTAGCAAGTGCTTCATATGTCTCAGACAGTATTTTGAGACTGTGGTCATACCTCTTTCTACTTCAGTTTATCCACCTGAGTGTAAGTATAACAAGATAATCATTAGTAAACATTTATTTCAGAAGCTCTTTGGAGTTTACAGAAACACAGTAGGAAAATGCAAAATATTATCATAGAATCAGAATGGTTTAAGTTGGAAGGGACCTTAAAGATCATCTAGTTCCAACAGCTCTGCCATGGGCAAGGACACCTCCCACTAGACCCCGTTGCTCAACGCCCCATCCAACCTGGCCTTGAACACTTCCAGGGATGGGGCAGCCACAACTTCCCTGGGCAGCCTTTTCCAGTGCCTCACCACCCTGAGCGAAAAAGTTCTTCCTAATACCTATTCTAAATCTACCTTCTTCCAGTTTGAAGCCACTACCCCTTGTCCTATCACTACGTGCTTTTGTGAAAAGTCCCTCTCCAGCTTTCTTGTAGGCCCCTTTCAGATACTGGAAGGCTGCTATAAGGTCTCCCCAGAGCCTTCTCTTCTCCAGGCTGAACAACTCCAACTCTCTCAGCCTGTCTCTAAAGGAGAGGTGCTCCAGCCCTTTTATCGTCTTCATGGCCCTCCTCTGGACCCATTCCAGCAGGTCCATGTCCTTCTTACGCTGAGGGCCCCAGAGCTGGACACAGTAGTCCAGGTGGAGTCTCACGAGAGCAGAGTAGAGGGGCAGAATCACCTCCCTCGACCTGCTGGCCACGTTTCTTCTGATGCAGCCCATGATACAGTTGGCCTTCTGCACTGCAAGTGCACATTGCTGGCTCATGTCCAGCTTCTCATCCACCAACAGCCTCAAGTCCCTGTCCTCAGGGCTGCTCTCAATCCATTTTCCACCCAGCCTGTATCTGTGCATGGGATTGCTGCGACCCACGTGCAGGACCTTGCACTTGGTGAAAAGATATTAATAAGACTCCAATAACTCTAAAAGCGTGCTTCAACATGCCAGGTTATATATCTGTCACCCAATTTCTGCATTTTTTTCAAGCAGCTGTGGGTATAATATGACATCTCCTCCCTTTAACAATTGCAGAGAAATGACAAGACAATCTGTAAATAAGCGAAAGATACAGAAACAAACCTTTTTCATATCAGAAAGACTCTAGAAAATATTAGTGGTAACTGGTTTATGTTTATGCGGAATGACAAAGATTCCTGGAAAAAAACAGAAGTCCTCACATTCACTTTACAACTTCATGGGCAGATTACTGTGAGAACCAAGTAAACAGTGTAATTTGCATGGGTCCTGCTGAAATCAATGGAATTCTAGTGGTCACGACAGTTCAGCATATGAACTAAAACACAGGATCAGCACCTAGCATATAAATTAAAAAAATCCCAAAACTAAAAAAAAGCCGCTTTGCTACAGATTAAACTCTTGCTGTAAATAAACAAAACACTGCAATTTCTACTATTCCAAATTTCAGGACTTTACTATGAAGTTGTATGAAAATGCCAAAAAAAAGGATTGCTGAGGAGACATGTCCATGTGACTTGATCCTTTCAAGCTTCGTTAAGAAAAACAGTTAATAATCACAACATTTGAAAGGTGAGATTCCTAGATCTGAAAGTACTCATTTCCAGCCACACCACAGTATTAAAGGTAGTGTTGGTAGGGAGCTTATCTGAATGATAACAAGATTTTAGTATCTACTATCCTGAATCCTGGACAACTAGGTGAACTACATGAAAAACAGAAATCTCAGATTTCAAATTAAACTAACGGGTAGTTGCTGTCATTGCTCTCAAACTAGGCTGCTCCTAAATCATAAATAAAAAAAGCATTTCCTAAAATTATATTTATTGTAGGACTAGTAAGATATTAGCTTTAGAATCTTTTAACATTTCAAAAAACACACTAAATCTGTGTCTGCAATTAGCAGACAACATATAATAATGGAAATTTTAGTATATTTTTTGCATCTTTAGGGGTTTTTCCCCCTCAAAAAATTCTTTTCCACTCTCAGTTTCAAATAATTTTTTTTTAAAAATTCAAAGTAACATAGGAAATAATATGTTACTGGTCAGTATCCAGTAATCTGCACAAGTCTGCACCAAGTACTGAATAGAACAAATGGAAGTAAACTAGAAATCTTTCAGCAGTTCTTTGAAACTCAATCTTTCAAATACTTTTCTTTTTTTTTTTTTTAAACAAAAACCACCAGTGTTGTATCACACATACCTCTTCAGTGTTTTTACCACAAGCTACTCATGTATCAAGAACTCCCTGTGTGCAAAGCATTAGAAACAGTACATGTAGATTATTCCACACACTATAGACATGCACCCTGCAAGAAGCTATCAGGATAAAAATTTAGATTACAGCATCACTTTGATTAGAAACACAACTACAAGAATAAAGAAAGTAAGTATAACTATGCCAAATTTTTGTTCTACTTTGGTCACGTAAAGTTATCCCATGCAGATGTTCCGGAAGCTCAGCATGCAAGTTATGAAGTTTAAAAAACAAAACAAAACAAAAAACCCAGCATTTTCCCTGAATGTTCTTGAACTGTGATATCTAATAAGACAGAAATCCAATATTCTCATCATCTTTTTACTCTTCAAAATTCAAATTCAGTAGTAGTGCATATACATTCAAGAGATATAATAATTTGAACATATCTATAATAACGACATTTAATAACAGATTTTTCAGCTCTCAACTTCTTTCTCAATGTATTCAATGTGTTAGGAAACAACCGCAGCAGCAACAGCTCACATAAGCCACTGTTCTTGTTCTTTTCTGTACTTCTCAGACCACTTCTGAGTAAGCTCTAGGTAAACATTTGGTTTATGGGGCTTATAATCAAGGTAAACCACCTGTCCAGTCCGTTTGGGGACAGCTTTTTCAATCTGAGTTCCCTCATGCCATTCATTAAAAGATGTAATAGAAATAATTTCTGGTCGCACCAAAAGGGCTGCACTGAAGGCAGTCTCATAGTACTTCCCATTGACACGATTGCGGGTGTTGTGATTGTTCCATGGTCGGATACTGGTATCAATATACCCTGGCCCCACACTTGGAATAAACATTAAGTTGTTACTATCACAAAAGGCTTTTAAACTTGCCCAATTATGATGAGATGAGCCATAGGAGAAGCCATTGGTGGCAAAGTACGTGTACATTCCATCAAAGCCACTCCTGTGAATGTCATGCTTATGTCTTTCTTCTACAAGAAGTGCAATGAATAACGCATCATACGGAGTATTTCGAATAGTCTGGGATCCAGAAACAGTTAACAGATTTGCCCATATTTCAGGAATTGTTACGTAAGAATCATAAACATAAAACATGGGAAGAAATCTGCCTGTGCTGGTCTTATGCCTGTAAAAGGCTGGATGGCCACCATATCTATAAAGCAAACAAATATCATTAAGACAAAATTTGCCATTTGGAAAATACCATTTCACAATCTGAACTGAAGACTTTCCCTAAAACACTAATTTAAAAAGACAGCGCAGACACTTCAAAACATAGCAATTCATATTCATTTTCAATCCAGTGTTTGCTGAAGTATTAAATAATGAATCTGCAAAGAACATTTAAATTACTACAAATCAGTAACTTAGTGTCAAACTGCGCTATAGGTACTAGTTTTCTCTGAGGGGCAATCCTCTAATTCAGTATGAAATAAGACAGTCTAAGTAGCATTGATAAACAAAACAACTAGTAGCTGTACAGAATTTATCAAGCAGAATTAAAATCATTAGAGGTCAACACATTAAAGCTCTAGCTGCTAGTCTGTCATTATAAAAATGCATGTTTAACTTATACATCCTGTAGCTGATACTTCAACTGCTTTAATCTGAAGTATCATGACTTGTGATATTAATGAATGTTGAAAGCAATTTACATTTGAGTAGCTATGTAAAATTCATGCTTCATATTTAAAAAACAGACTTTGAGTTTTGTACCACTGAAATACGAACAAACTTTCTTATAGTTTTCTTCCGTCTCAGTACACATTTTTATATATTCTTCTAAGCTTTAGATAATACACAGAAGTCCCCTAAACCAGGATGTAACAAACCCCAGAGGAAATTATTCTGAAAGCACTCACTTGTCGATGATGTATTTGACATTGTGGTACATACTGCGATCATCTCTATCTTTGTAAGGTTCAATATGAAAAGTGACCTAAAAGATGAAAACGTAGTAAGAGCAACACAAATGTAAATTACTATTGAACACATAGGCACCACATATAATATGAAGCAAATATCAGCCCCATTAAATATAGTTCTTCTTTACAGAACAAACATTTTTGTTAATCTATTTTGAGAATAATCCAACCCTAATTCAACTCCTGCACTGCTAAGCTTCAGATCCAAGGAAGTTTTGTAATACAGTAAATATTTAGGTTTTTTACATCAAAACAAAGCACTGTTTTTGTTTTCCCTAGACTACAGCCAGTAGTAAGCATGCTTCAGAACACTTTAAAAACCATAGCAGAAACTGAAAACTGAAATAAAATATTATCTATTAGAATGTCAAAGAACTGATTAACCAATGAAACATTTTAATATTTAATTTCTAAACAATGTATTAAATTTGCTATAAATAATTCTCCAAGGAGAGTTTTCAATGTCAAAATAGATTTTAAGATACGGGATACGAAAAATTTAATTTAAAATTTTATAGATTTATCAACACCAATAAACCCTTGGAACTAAATCTAATATAATGTACTGCTACTGCTCTGAATTTCAAGCTTGGACCTTATGGAATTTTTTAACCTATACATGTGAAGTCATTTCAATGTAAAAATGCCATTGTTTTCAAATATACAATTAAATATAAGAGTGTATTACATTAATCAAAGCAACTGTTTTTTCAGAAGCAATTTTAGAGAAGAATGCATTTAATAAAGTCTTCAACAATTCTGCAACAGTAGCAAATTTCCATTGTAGAGCCAATAACTATCTCTATTAGGTATAAACTATAGAAAAATACAGTGTTAGACCAAATCACTAGGACTGACAGGACAGGCTGAAGAGCACTATAATTTCATATTTCATTTCCAACTCTCAAAACAAGGCAAATCAAAAGGACATATCTTTTAGCAGACTTGCATTTAGCAGACACAACAGAAATGTATTTTGTATGTTGGTTTTGGTCTACTGACATTCTTAACACTTAACTGTAATAACTTACTAGTGAAAGAATGTTTAAAAACACTACGGTGAAGGTAGCATTCCCTGGTAGTATCTATACTAAACATCTGTATTCCAGTAACAATTTCAAGCAGTAACAGCAGTTCCATCCATATTCCAATCATTACCACACTATTACATACATTTTCCTTGGTAGCCTATTTCATACTTCAAGCACAAATACAGGCTGGGTGGAGAATGGACTGAGGGCAGCCTTGAGGAGAAGCACTTGGGGGTGCTGGTTGATGAGAATCCCAACAGGAGCCAGCAATGTGTGCTTGCACCCCAGAAAGCCAACCGTATCTTGGGCTGCATCAAAAGAATTGTGGCCAGCAGGTCAAGGGAGGTGATTCTGCCCCCCTACTCCACTCTCATGAGACCTCACCTGGAATACTGCATCGAGCTCTGGGGCCATCAACATAAGAAGGACATGGACCTATTGGAGCGGGTTCAGAGGAGGGCCACAAAGATGATCAGAGGGCTGGAGCACCAGTCCTGTGAAGACAGGCTGAGAGAGTTGAGGTTGTTCAGCCTGGAGAAGAGAAGGCTCTGGGGAGACCTTATAGCAGCCTTCCAGTATCTGAAAGGGGACCTACAGAAAAGATGGGCAGGGACTCTTTATCAGGGAATGTAGTGATAGGATGAGAGGTAATGGTTTTAAACTGGAAGAGGGTAGATTTAGAATAGATATTAGGAAGAAATTCTTTACTCTGAGGGTGGTGAGACACTGGAAAAGGCTGCCCAGGGAAGTTGTGGCTGCCCTATCCCTGGAAGTGTTCAAGGCCAGGTTGGATGGGGCATTGAGCAACGGGGTCTAGTGGAAGGTGTCCCTGCCCAGGGAAAAGGGGTTGGAACTAGATGATCTTTAAGGTCCCTTCCAACTCCAACCATTCTATGATTTTGCCTTGGCTCCTTTGAGGGACTTGAATGTTAACAAGTTCTTTTAGGTAAGAGCAAGCTCCATCAGATGATATGAAAATTTGGGGAAGGACAATACTTTTTTTTTTTTCTTTTTTAATAATTTACTATTACATATATGCAACTTATGTCACATAATGCAATTTATACAGCATTTTTAACAGTTTCAAAATTACTTCTAGATCTGATTTAACCTTCCTACTTTCCTCCTGCTTGTCAAAGAATCTATGGTTGCTACTAGTGACAGGAAATTTCTCTGAGAATCTGCAACTTGCATGACCAACTAAAACCAGAGCAGATGTACAGACTGTATTTTTAGTCCCCAGTACAGACAACACCGTCCAGAGATGAAACATATACAGCTACTTAGATAATTTAAAACCTCAAATTAATTACTCAGCAAGACGATAAGGAAATGGATGTTTTCTTTATCCCAAGGAAAAATACAAGTTTTACTCTAAAAATGAACAAAATCAAACAACGATTTTAGACTCTGCTGATCAATCCACGTAATCTTCAATTGATTTGGTATTTCACCTATTTCAGGAAGCCGGTAATTTAGCCTTTCTACCCTGTCATGCCCTAGAGTAACCTAAAGTCAGAGCAGCACCTCCCTGACCTTAACTGTCCAAGGCAAGTGCTCCTGATACCTTCTGGAATAAAGACATTCATTCAAACTAGAAGTTCTAAATCCCTCTTTATTACTCATAGATGCTTGCTCCTGACCTCTGTGATCAGGCACCAGCAAGTTATATGATTATGCAAAAAATGAGGTTAGTCTTTCTTCTTTCTGAAAGTTCCTTAGATCATTGTATTCCATAATACTTTGAAATATGTAATACTTCCCTCAACTCCTAAGGCTCATTTGAAAACAACATGTTGTCTAATTTTAAAACCTGCTTCCTAAAAAGAAAAAAAAAAAAGGAATCCACAACACTATACCTTAGATTCCGTAAGCTTTAGATCAGAACCAAAACAGAAAAAAGGCAGATTATAATATTTATTCTAGTTATAAGGCAATATTGGTTAGGTCTTATCAAAATTCAGTGTAATTCAAAGGACACTTACACCTGCTTCTATGACCCAAAAGAAGTGCAGCGTAACAGGAGACAGAAACAGAAGCCACCGTAACATTACAAGCCTCGCTGCTCTACACCATGAGTCAAATGTAGTAAACTCTTACCAAGGTTTACTTTCCTGAGTAGTCCTATTTTATGCATCTTAAAAATACTTTACCTTTAGATTATATTTATGTGCATAATCCAAAATAATAGGCACCAAATCATCAGTTGGTTCTCCATTTTCATCAGCCATACCTGGTGGGTACCATGAAAGCACTATTACACCTGAAAATACAAAACTTAAGTTTTAAATCATGTTGTTTAACATAAAACATATATGTTACAACACTGTCATGACCTATAATTACTGTTTGATGTGAAATCTACATAATATAAATGAAAATTTCAAATTACTTTTTAACCAATTATGAAATCTCAGTATTCTCAGAGTGGATTTTAACTTCTCTCTTCGTTTAAAAGACAACAAAACAAACAGCGGTAAGATCACCTGTCAAGGGAACAGATCTGTGATCCGTGTCCCCAGCCTAACACTTAGAGCCATGCCCTCCCCCTTTTCAGCACAGCATCCTAACCTCCAGGTTGTACCAAGAGGAGGAGATTGCTCCCAACTAAGGCATTATAGCTATGCCACAGTACAGCCAGAGAATATCAAGATACCTAGGGTTAGAGAACACTCGAGAGATGAGGGCTATGCATGTGATGAAAAAGATTCTTATTTTATAAAACTTTATTCCTCAACATATTTCTGCATTGCACCTTTGGCTCTACTACAAAACAACCATTTCATACTAGGAGCAGTGACTATAATCCCACAACCTTCCCTCTTGCTAAAAGCAGTTACTATACTGCAGTCCACTGTTCCAACCATGTGAAATTAGTTTTTAAATTTATTATCTAAAAAAAAAATTATTGAGTAACTCTCAATAATTTAAGGATGTTACTATTCCTGTCAAAAGAGAAGACAACAAAGTCCCTATGCTGTTTTCCTGATGCTCTCCGTGAAAGCAAAAAGAACACATACGTCTTCAGAAAGGCTAAACCCCTTCCTTCTAAAATAAAACACTGTCAAATCTTTTAGGTGTGTAGCTGGAAATAATGTCAGGAAGAAGTTAAGATAGAAAGAAATACATGAAATACTGATGTAGGAATATTTTCCTGACAATACTATTTAAAACACATGGAAGAGTAAGTCACAATGTGATTCTTGTTAATTAGGTAAACATTGACGTACTCAAAGCAGGTCACTGAGGTAGGGAAGTATATACTCTAAATTCCATATATTTCACTAATATTGTAACATTTCCAGTTAACAATTTCCAAACAAACAAGCCCAAAATTATGAAAAAGAAAGCATAAATTAGAATAAATACACAATTATCTTCTAACATCAAAACCTGAAATCTGAGCTCACTATACACAGAAGTTAGTTCAACTACCCTCAGCATAGTCTCTTAATATTTTATCAAAAAAAGAATCACAAGTAATAGACTAATTATCACAAGATATAGTCTACTCAAGGACAAGAAAAATGCAGTATTTTACTGCATTTTATCACCCTATGTTATGTTTCACACAAGAGAAAAGGACAAAATTCAAATGAATAAGATGTAAAGGACAAGCAGAAGAGCAGCAACAAACTCAGGTTACACTCAAGGTATCTTCAGTACATCTGTCAAGAACCTCTTCTATACTGTTAGGAAACAGGGAAAAGTTCAGAAGACAGAATTGTTCATCAAGAAACCTACATTCATATTTGCATTGGTCTTTCCCTGAAAAAGACTACTTAATATTTTATTTTCTGTGGTTAAAAGTAGTTATGTACCATGTCAAGAGTCTAAAAAAGGATGGACTGAATGCAAAAAAACAGTAAGCATAAACACGTTTAAAAACAGAGTACAGTCATTCAAGACAAACAAAGGACTTCAAACTGGACTACCACAAAAAAAGGTTGGCAAAAAAAAAAATAAAAAATCACCAATAGGAAATTAATAAATAAGGAAAGAATTGTAATATATAAGAAGAATACAAGGAAGCACTGCATGAGACTCCTGCTGCTCCAATCTCTTATATGCTTTTGATCATTGCACAACACTGGCTGAAATAACCACTTACATTTTTCTCCTTTTGTGAGATCCTTGATAAAGCCTCAAAAAGGCTAGAAGAAAAAATATTTTTTGACAGAATGTAAAACACAGTCATGGATTAGATATTGGCTAAGAGACAAAAAGAAGAAACTGTAAATAGTCAACCTCCCAGTACACCAAAAATGAGCAAAGTATAATTCTTATAAAAAAAGAAGTAATATTTGAAGTAATGACCTGAGGGAAAAAAGTTGATGATTTATGTTGGTCATATCTAGACAGAAGAGAACAAATTCAAGTGTACTCAAATACATAAATCAGAATAACAGCAGAAAAAAAAAAATCACTTTTCACAAATATCAGTAATATGTTACAAAGAGTATGTCACAGGAAGCATGAACTGCTCATTTATGTTGCTGAGTTTTAAACGGAAAACCAACTGAAGTTACTAAAAAAATCCCTATTTTGCTAAGCATTTTGCACCTTTTCTACCAGCAGTTCAGCTTTATTAGACATTTGTATTAGGAGGATCAGAAACATCACAGATTCTTCTAAAGCTACAAGTGCCCTCTCTGCTATCCTTACACTCTCATGCATTATTTTGCTTTAGATAAGACTAAAAAAGTGCTTACTGGCAACTAATGCCTGAGATTTCTCTGCAGCAGTTTTCCCACTGCTGCTAGTGTTCCTGTTAATGGAGTTACCGTATTACTGAAAAGGGTGAGAAATTTCCTGTTTCTATTAACACTTGTACAAAATACAGGTAGGTTAAAAAAACAGGAGAAAACAATAACCAAGAAGTAAACATTATACAAGTAAACATTACTAATGGAAATATAACAATTACATCAAACCTTAGTAATTAGATGAATGAAAGAGATTCAATTCAAGGTGATCAGCACTCTGAATAATGCTGAGCTCTGGTCATGTTCCTCCAATTGCACTTACAGAAGCTGTTCAGAGTTTAACATTAGACTACATGACTCCTTGTTTTAAAGAAGATGAACATAAAAAGGAGCATAAAGCCCAACAACAAAGAACAACACCAAAAATATATTGAATATTCTTATGTATACATCTTATTTAAGAAAGGGAACATCAATTTGTATAGGAAAAAAAAGATACTTTAGGACAAAAAAAAACCCCTGTAATTAGCTACACTGAAATTATCATACCCGAGTTCAAGAAGGTTTCAATTAGACATTTCCATAGTTAATACGGATTAATACATAATTACTATTACATACAAAGAATTCAGAAAAAAAAACCGCTCCTATTTGAATGGACTGCTCCATAAACATGTTAACATGATTTACTGAAACCTGTTCTAAAAACTGAAGCATTCATCTCCAAAAATAAAATACACAGACAATATATTCTAGCAATGGTTTCTGTATTTTCTACACGTTATCAGTGCTTAACAGTAAGTCATGAAACACATGCACCTACAGGATTATAAACATAGTTCTTACGTTTCTGTGCTGTTACACTCATCAGACATAGCTTTGAAGATGTAGGTTTCACTTGGAGGTTAAAACTCAGAAAAACAGAGACATTTACTAGTTTCAGACATTTTCAGAATTACATAGAAAAATGGAAGAACTGGTCAGTTGTGTTCATTCACATACTTAAGGCTGGATAAATGAACAACATGCTGAAACGTTAACATTCATTACCAGTTGAAGCAGAACGCATTTGTTTCATGTGGGCTTCTATGACAGAAGGGTCTTTGGAACTGTAAGATCCGAGTTCAGGATAAAAGTTGGACCCAATGTCCTCAGGAGGATTATGCCTTCCCTTTGGATAATTGTTGGCAATTTTGGGATCCCAGTGTGGCAACAATGGATGGTTCCAGTGAATATATTTACCGTCAAACTGTGGATTCCCAAACCAACTATAGTAGAATATATGGAAGTTATAATTAGGAGAAGACAGCTCTTCTTCCAGCTTGTTTACAGGAGGCATAGATGCTTTCATAGTATTGACTGCGATACTATGCAAATTACTGACACGTGTTACAGTATCTCCTTGAATCCTACTTAGTGAATTCTGTTTACTGTCTACGAGCACTGTCCGTTGTTGAAGCTCAGGCAACAGACCAAGTCCAAATGGATCCCCAAAGCCGGCTCTGTCAGGTCTCAGAGTCTTCAAAGCCATCATTATGGAGCAAATAAACAAAATAAAGAGCAACAAAATGATGCATGTTCTTCTGCGAAATCTTGCCATGATGTCATAGTTCAGAATCCAAACAGAAGGATTTTGGCCGCAACTGATCAAAAGACAAATATTTTAAAGTCAGATTTCTTATTACCTAATTCCATAGTATGAAATGCTTCATAAAGTTTCTACATAATAGAAATAATGTGGAGATAAATGTGACGCATACACTGACTGTATAACTAACAGTGCTTTGCAATGGGTGGAGAGGAACAAAAAACATTTCTGCATTTGAGATTGTGTGTCAGGTTCTGAGGTTCTACCACCAACAACTCATGTATTTTATAAAACATCTTACTTTTGAACTTCATTGTTTTCCTAACCCAAATAAATCCCATGAAATGGAAATTCTGGTTACATTATTTCAGAACTATCATGTTTTGACAAGTCTGATAGAAATAGCACAGAAAATAGAAGAAAAAAAAGCAGAAGTCATGACAGGAGAATAATGTAGCAGAACAAGTAAAGGACAAAATGGGATATGACAGAAATACAGCTTATGTTCAGAATACAGGTTTTATTTACTAACCTATTTACTGGCTTCAGACCAACCACTTCTTATTTAGTTGATCAATACATTGACTAAATACTTTGGCAAATTAAAACAATGATGCTTTGCAACTTTACAGATCTAAAATTCTAATTTGTTTTCTGAATTATGTAAACAAAAACCAGCATAGCATTAAGGATGTACCTCAACCAGAAAGTCTGTAAGTTAGCTGCTGGCATCCTGTTAGTACAATGTCACAGCTACGTGACACTTCGTGTAGAATTCAGGACTAAGTTCAAAACAAGACCAATAGTACACAGCAAGATTTGAGCCCTGAAAGTAGCAAGAAGAAAATCAGTGTAACAGAATGCCTGATTACTTTAATGTTGAACAGGAATTAAAGTTATAAATAAACACAGGAGAGACAGAGAAAAGGATTAATGAAATTTAGGTTACCACGGAATTATGTGGAACAAGATTAGGCATAAAACTGACAATACTAAACTAAAAAATCTTAGAATAAATTTCTGATTCAACAGCCATTAGACATAGCATAGATGTGATTTTGTACCTGTCACTGATTGATTTTGTCCCTGACCTCCAAATTCTGGAATCTTAATTTACTGAGACATACACAGGTTGTTTTAAAAAAAACTTATAAAGTATCTCACCTTAGTTTCCTACCAGTGTTCTTCACTACTGTTAAAGTGCATTAACATATAGCTCAGTTGTCACAACTCTCTATTTCTTACTGCTGTGATAATTTTAGATACGGAATTTTTAACAATACAGCCTGAATTGGATTAGCAGTATGACACTGCAAAAAAGGAAAGTTCTGCTTCCATTTCCAACCTTAATCCATTCATCCATTTTAGTTACCTCTGGGCTTCATCTGGTTTTCACAGTAAGGTCACTCATACATTTCACCAGCAAAACCCTGTTAACATGTCAAAAATAGACAAGAGAAAAAACCTCTATGGACTTTTACCTTGTTAGAGAGCTGACTCAGCTGAATGAGTATCACAGCACTAATACAAACAACAGAGTTAATAGCACAGATGGGGGAAGGGAAGAGAATGAAAACAATGCTGCTTATTTTGACCAACTGAATTATGAAACTATACCTTTGGTTACTGCCAGGGAAAATTATTTTATGGCACATATATAAGCACATATGCTTACACTACTTCATTTAAGACTTTTCACTAACAGAATTCACATCACTTTACATGAAATTACAGAGTTCTTTTTCTATAGCTCACAATCCATCCCAAGATCTTAGAATTTTGTTAAAGAGATTATTTTGCTTCTAATAAGAAATTAACTTCAAATATATTCAAACTTCTTCTACTGTTTTTCCTAACCTTTTCAGTCATATTTCTAGTCTATCATGCTACCCCTCCCTGGGAGTTTAGCTGAATTTTCAGATTAGACAAACTGAAGTTTTCTAAAGGGTTTTGTTGTTTTTTTGGGGTTTTTTTTTTTGTTTGTTTGTTTGTTTTTAAAGGAAATAATACTATTCACCTGGCTAATGTATTAATGTATTCAGTTTTCTTTAATTTAACCTAGATGCTGTTGATCTTCATCAAACAACATACAGGACTGCCAGTGATAAATTACTTCTGCAATTATTATTTCATCTCTTCTGCAAAACAAAATAGACTGTAATGTCTATAATTAGAATGTTCATAAAGTCTTTCATTTGGGCTTTCCTATTGCACATCGAAGAAACTGTTCCATTTTATTCTTTGCTTGACATATCCACTACTAAATTCCTTCTCTATTGGATAAAGATTTCTAACATAAAGCACTTTTTCTGAAGTGTCAGGAATTGATCTTAGTGCTCCACGTTCTTTTTTTAACAAGTATTTTTTCAATTGAAAATTTATAATGAAAGTATACTAAAAACAAGCACCATACTTACTAAAATTTGACTAGCGTCAGGACAGACCCTGGTCTACCATAGCATATTATGAACCTCTAATATGCTTATATAGAAACTCAGCATCAAAATGCAAATTTTCTAGAGCAATTAGTTGATACCCATGGTAAAGGATTGTGTTTTGGGGAGACATCAGTCTCAATGACGATATAATTCAGCCCTAGCATGGATACCTATACTGTAAAAGCTCCATTGAAGAGCTACAGGTTGGCAATGCTTGCGTTATGTCATTTAATCTTGTTCAGAGCTATTCTTTAGATACAGTGACAGATAAATTATGCTCATCAACACTAGTGCCACAGCAGAATGGTAATACTGGGGAAACAGACTGAGCAAACGCCTTGGAACCGGAAAAATCTTAGAACACATTTCTGATTGAACAGCCACTACCGAGAGCACAGCTGTGATTTCGTATTTCTGTCATGGACATCCAGATTTTAGAATCTGACTTCAATTTACTGAGGTACACCGGTCATTCCTACATATTTACAAAGTATCTTGCCTTGGACTGTCGGGTGCACTTGGATCCAACAGCAATTCCCTTTCTCAGTAGGAAAAAGTTAGCCTGAATAACTTCAGCTTTATGCAGATTAAGATCTCACATGCAGACAGTTACTCTGACTCATACAGTGATTTGTTAACTAGTAGCAGCTTTTGGATTCTCAGCTCAAATTTATTGAACCATGTTGGTGTAGCAGCCAAAAATGCAAGCAGTTCAAAGCTCTTTCACGTGCCTGGTGAATTCATTTTAAAAGAACAAAAAAACCCATCTGTAACAGGTCAGAAGGAAGAATCAATTAGTTTAGATCACCAGACTCTGCCTAAGGGCAAACAACAGGTCCAATGTAGAGCAACGCTTTACCAGAATAGTTAGGCATCTGCAGCTATTTGTGCATCAGGGACTTGCTGAACAAAAGGTCATTTCTTTGTATAATATGAAAAAACCACCTTTCATTTAGAAACTCACCTGCTAGTTTAATTTAATGTCCCTAGTTCTCAAATTAGAAGGGAGAGCAAGCAACCATTTGTTTACATTTATTTATTATTATTTACATTTTCTACTACACTAACAATTTAATTGATTCTATCAGGTTCTCTGAGTTTTCCTTTAGAGAAATTTCTAGTCTGAACCTTGTATCCCTGTCACTGGATGAATTTAAACCTTTTCGAGGTGTTTCTTTTCTGTACTGTTTCAGCTCCACTGCACCCTTCCTTTCTGAGATTAAGGGAACATATTTGAATACAGAGGGACTTTCAACACGCATGCTGGACATAAAATTGCCTTTTTTTCACCTTTTTTTTAAATTTTGCTCCCTACCCTTTTTCCAAAAACATCTCCTTTCAGTTCAGTTCACAGCTAATGCACGCAACCTGACTACAGAATTATCATCCCTAAATCTAGTTCCTGAGTGGTAAAAATGAGCTCAGAGGTCATTACTGTCAAATTAAAACTGTTTTCTTCACTCTGTGCAGTACACTACTTATTTTTTAAATAAATTTAATTTTTTTTGTAATCGCCCAGTCACTTTGTACTAGAAAGTCCTTTGGCAATTTTCCAGTGAAAGATGCCTGAAGAAGTCAGGATCTTTAGTTAACTCTGTCAGTGTACTCTTCACTACCACACACACTTTTCCAAATCATGCATTGTTACCTTCAGACTGAAAGCACAGAAGTCAACTGATGTCTCTTGGTTTCTCCTGTTATGATTATAGACACTACATTTTCCTTCATCACACATCAGAAAAATATGAAGCTTTACCACGAAAGGGTAGAAACTATATTTCCGTAACATTCAGGCCCCTTCTCCAAAAAAATCTTGCATGGTTATTTTACTTTTAGTTTGTAAGCTGCTATATAGACTTAAAAGCAGAAAATAAATGTAAGTATATTTATCCCTCCATGACCATCTCTGTTCCAAATTAATTTGTTTCTTATATGGGAATAAATAGTATGAAACATCACAGTAGTACAAAATCTCCAGCTGTTCTTAAAACAACTAATACCTCCACGGGAAAAAAAAAAAAGGCACGCACGAAAAAAGCTGAAGTATTTTCTAAACTGTTCTCCAAACTTAATGGCAAGCCTGTCTCACGGATAACCTCTCCCATTCAAGCTCATACTTGACAGTGATGGGATTTTTTTCTCCCTCACTGCTGCTCTTTATACCCTTAAGCTATCCTGCAGACAAACCTTCTGCTTGTCCTTTCCACTATATGGAGAAAAAAAGAGTACAGACAGATGACAATAGAGCTTTTTTTCCCCCCATCATGTTTCCCAAAATAAGGAAGTTTCTTTAGTCAGAGAAAAAAAAAAAAAAAAAAAGGGTTTTATTAATCTAGATCATTTAGGTCCTATGATAACTCAAGTTTCAATACCCTGCCCTATGGGTTGTTTCTTCCAGTTTTACTGATTCCAAAAGAGAAATACACAATGCAAAGAAAGTATGTTCAGATAAAACAGATGTATCTATTTCAGTAAGAACCAGCAAATACTATAATTTATTTGTTCTAATGTTACTTAAACATAACAAATGAAAGCACAGTACTGAAGAGGTCTCAGAAAAATCTGACTTTCTTGATGCAAGGGTAAGAACAGCCAAAACTCACTGAGGTTGGTAGCTCATGGCTGGTATCAAAGCTTCTCGGCTAAGTTTTGTAAGCTTAGCTTCTGCTAAGATTTCCCAGGTCCAAGAACCTGAAAACTCTGAAGTGACAGATCAGCTCTAGACAGAGCTGAAGCTTCAAGGCCTTCAAAGCCCTTCCTTTGGAGCTACAGTGCAGATGTGCACCTAGAAATATTACTTTGGTTCCCAAGTCATTGACCAGGTAAGATTTAGTAAGCTTCCCCAAGGGCTGATAAGGGCCTGTCCAAACCACCATATTTACATAGCGCATTCTGGTCTGGGGAACACAAATAATAAAAATAAAAAAGCAACACAGGCAGACCACATCTTCCTTGTGAGATCCTCAGGAGTGTTTCTAGTATTAGAAAAACTGGGAAATTTCTCAAAAAGTATCTGCATAGGCTTTTTAAAAAGCCCTTGAAAACCATTAAAGATGAAGGAAGACATTACATATGGCATGCAAACACTTTATAGCTGTGCTTCCATACTAAAGACACATTTTTAAGCACTTCCAATAGCAGAAGGTTTCTTTTTGGTCCACCCAATTTAGAAAGAGGTATTTGAAATATGGCAATTCTAACATGGATAACTGTACCGCTCACAAAACAGGGAATGGGATTTTTTCGCTAAACAGATTTGAATTTGAGAGAGACAGCAGCAAGAACAAAAACCAATCCTGCTGCATTTTCTTTGTTCTAAAGGTGATAAAGACAGCCTCCCGCATCACATTCTATTTGACAGATAAGGAGGTTTGATTTTCACATGCCAGAGTTCTCCTGCTTTGAGAGACCACTGAAACACACGCCTAACTTCGAGCAGCTGGGGACCGTGCAAAGAAAGCAGCCTCCAGCCGGCCTCCCCTCGGGACCCACCCGCGAACCAGCTCCGGCTCCGCCGGGGCAGCTGCAGAGCGAAGCTGTTTGACCAGAGTCGAAAGTCAGAGAGGGGGGGCGACGCCAGCTTGCCGCCGCGCTCCCCTACCCCGAGCAAGCCACCAAATCACGAGTTTTAACACACTTTTCTCTTAACACTGACGAGCCAAGCAAGCGCCGGAGCCTCCAGCCGAGCACCAGCCCCTGCCAGAAGCTGAGCATCTGCCGCGGGTGAGAGGCCCCGGCAGCAGCCAGGAGGGAGGGCACCGCGCAGGGGCGTCCCCGGCCCCTCCGATAACGGCTACCGGCACCATCCCCTCCTCTCCCGGCCTCTCCCAGCCCCCGAGGAGCGCCCGGCCCGTCTCCTCGCTGCCCCTTCCCCAGCCCCCGGGGCTGGCAGCGGCGCTCGCGGCGCAGCTGAGGCCCGGAGAGGGCCGGCAGAACAGGTGCTCCGCGGGCCGCCACCGTTACTCACCCGCCCGGAGCAGGGGCGCTGCCCGACGGCCGGTGGGCGGGCGGGAAAGGGGGCGTGCTCGTAGGGCAGCCGGCGGCAGGCGGCGGCCGGGCAGGCCGGGGAAGGGCTCTGAGGCGGGCTCGCACCGCTCCGCCGGGGCCGGTGCGCAAGCGCCAGCCAGCGCGCATGCGCGGGGCAGGCAGGCGGGGAGGGGACAAGGCGGCCGGTGGAGGGTCCTGTGTGGGCCGAGCGGCGGCCGGTGTCCCGGTAACCCGCGGTTGTGAGGCCTCAGCGCCGGCTACCGCGGGCTTGCGGGGGGGAAGCCGAGCTCATCAGCCTGCCTGCCGCCGGGTGCTCGCTGGGGCGCCCTGCCTTTTCCTTCTGTGAGGAACGGGAGCGAGCAGCTGCGTGTTAGGCCTCTCTTGGGCTTTGAAATAGCCTTTTTTCTTTTTCACTTGGAAGGCCTAAAAATTCTTCAGTTTCTTGAAATTCTTTGCTGGTTGCTTTTCAGCTGGGGAGGAACTTGCTCAGTGGTAATGGGTGAATGAAGCCCGGGGCTTAAATCTGTGGACGATGGTGTGTAGCAGAGCAGGAGCTCTGCGCCGCCGGGGACAGTGGTTTATCTGCACCCTCCATTATCGCGTACGGCGTTCAAGATGGTGGTGCGCTGGGAAAGTCAGTGTGTTGGGGTAATTCCCCGTGTGTGTGCCACGTTAGCTAGATGGGAATAAATCAGGGAAAAAAATTATTAGGGCAGAAGTGTGATAAATATCCATATTATACAATCATTTTGTAATTGCATGTAATTGCAATAACATAAAAATGGTTTCACTGATGTTTCATATGCCAACATTTAATATATGCTTTGCTCTTTCTTTTTTGCAAAATGACGAGAATGAATAATTGACAAACTTAGATTAGTAGCCAAACCAATGAAAAAATACATACCCATTTTCTACTGTAACATCAGACGTCTGTCAAGAAGAATACTTCTTGATGAGCACTTCAGATTGACTCAGTACAAGTTGTTGCACTAGGTAAACAGCATGTTTTTCCCATAGAATGAAAACGTTTCTTCCCTTTGCTGTATGAAAAGTGATGATAATGAGTTGGATCCCTGTAGTGTAGTTTGCCTGGGGTTTTTTTGTTTTGTTTTGGTTTTTTTAAGGCTCTCTTCTAAGTCCTGAGAGAAAAGGAGTACAAACAGTGACCAGAATTGTGGTTTCATTGAAATCAATAGCAAAACTCTCATTGATTTCAACAGAGGCAGTATTTCATCTCATATGTGGATGAAAAGACTTGGAATGAGTGTCTCATACTGTAGATACAAACAAGATAAACAAGTAAATTCAACAGCTCCAGAGATTCTCCTTGAGTTCTGAGAAAATTGACAGAATTGTTGCATGATGTTTTCTTTACGCTGTCTGAGTGCTCTGATGGGAAATACCATTTGCAGTAATGCTTATTTCTAATATTATTTCTTGTGTGTATCTCAACAATTTTCTTAATGGAATATGTTGTAAGTGATTCAGGAATGTCATGCTTTAATAATAAATGAGTTGGTATATGAATAGACTGGAGATTGAAATTTGAAAACTTGATATCCATATCTTTTCTTCACAGTCTTACAAAATTTTTCTTTTACTGCATTTTCTTTCCTTCATTGTCTTTTTTCTTGCTTTTTCCTTTTTTTCTCTTCTTTCTTTTTTCCTTCTTTCCTTCTCTCTTTCAAAATAAAAGACAGTATACGGGTGCTCTTCATTTCTATTTTATGGAGGACATAACTTTAATTTTCACTTTCTCTGTACCATGTGGAAGAACTCTTACTGGAACCAAGAAAGTTTGTTTGAAAATGAGATAATCAGAAAGATTAAGAGTGGAAAAAGTAAATCTGAAGCTTCATTTGGTCCTGTTCCATTAAAAGTACCTTTTCACATGATAAAAATCTACTAGTGTTAGGAAATAAACAAAAAAAAAAAATTAATTTAATCACAGGGGAAAAAACCCTAAAATTTATTGTTCTGACATTTCTATTATGTCGTAACATTTTTGCTGAACAGACTGAATCTACTGGCTAAGATTTAAAAAAGCAACAAACCAGAACTGTTGTATCACACAATTTTCTCCAAGCCTTTCTTCATAGTATGGAAATTAAGTAATTATGTTCTGTTTAAGTTTTGGTGGAACAAGGGTGGTTAATATGATTGTAGTAATAGTATTGGTTAACTTTCTTTTTTAATGTCTTGCATTATATTTCTTTTTCCTTCTTGGTCTTATGCTTGCTTATTTTGCTGTGTTAGATCAAGGTGTACCTTTCCCTAGCCTGTCTTCAGTGTATATTCTTATCTTTCCTGTAGCTTCCATAATTTTCTCTTCCATTATATCCTATATCTTCTCACTTGTTCTTTATTTATGGATATAATAGCTGTAATAGACTGTTCTGGCTTCAGAACAAACACAAAAGAGGGAATAGTCTGTACTTGTAGCCTTTCCTTCTATTCTCAGTAGTCCTATCTGACTCAAAATCGTGAATCGCTCTATTTTCCTTCCAGTAATCATTCTTAATCCAGAGCTCCTTGTTCAAAGTTTCATGAATCTCTGCCACTTTATGTGATAACATAGCCACCTCTAATCCTTCTTCCCAGAGCCTTTTACTGCTGTATCCCACATTTTCCTGTGCAGAATCTAAAGACAACCTTGCTTTTGTGCCACAGAAAGTGGCAAACTGCTGGTCCATGTTTCAGTGAGTTTTCAACAGCAGCAGAGATACCATAATATTTTTGTGGGATTTGGATAACTATATTCCTGCTTCTTACAAGTTTTGAAAAGTAATTTTAAACAGTGAAGACAGGTTACGCAGATTACTTAGAGCATGGAAGCTGTGATTATGAAGACTTCAATAGTACACAGTCAGGTTACCTGACTGCTGGCCATGGACAAGTGCAGATCTTCAAGCTGTGAATATAAGCAAGCCCTATGAAAGTTCATACTCTTTTTCTGTCATGAAACTAATCCCTGGATTTATTTGAATGGTTCACTAAACTGTTGTGTGTATTAGAGATTTGTTCTAGCCTTACAGAAGTGAATCTATTCTATACATATAGAAGTTATGTCAGAGTCTAAAGGAATTTTGAGATTTAGAAAACCAGTGTTTCTCCTTAGAAAACAGTGGGGTTTGCGTATTTTATAATTTGTGTTGTGAAATTTAAAAAAAACAAACAAAAAAAACCCCAACACCAAAAGCAAAACCCAAAACAGGATAAGCTAGAAACAAGGTTGGAATTATAACCATTGGAAATGTACTGTACTCACGTCATAAGGTTCCATTTACTTTTTGTATATTTAGGCAAAGTATGCAAGTAGAAATTTCCTTTACTTACAGAGAAAAATAATCTAATGTAGCTAATAACTTTACAAGGTCAAAATGTTGTATACTTTGTTAATACAGGAGTGCTTTCCAAGCTTATTGAACTGTGGGCTGTTGTATATATTGGATTGGTATGAAGGTTATTCATTGGGCAATGAATACAGAAAATATATTGCACATCACTTACGTTAGCATGTATTTGGATGTGCTTTTTCTTTCTTCCTTTCATTTCTTACTAACTTTTAAGACCTTTTCTGGAAAGATATAGCCAGTTAAAACGTAAGTCAATACTCTTTTGTTCAAAGTAAAGTTACATAATATCTGAGAGGGTGAGGGGAAACAATTTTTTCTCTCTGCCTGTAAAGAAAATGGTGTAGAAAGAATTTACACATTGTTTTCAAGATTTTCCCTGGAGTACTTATCAATCTATGGATATATTTGATTTGGAGTCTCATCTCCTTCAGAAATGAGAAGCTTCATTTGTGCTTCCTCTCAGATTAAATGAACTGTGGTGAGACAATGATGTTTTTTTCTGGCAGGAAATGTAATTCAGCCTAGGTAGTCTGGTGCAGTGTTTTTTTAAAATTTTTTCCTTCCCCCCTCCCCCTCCCCCCCAGTAATCGCAGCAGAAGAAATAGTTCTTCAAAGGAAGATGAATGTTTAGATGATGGGGTGATACATGCTTTAAAAATATCTGAGTTAGGTGGTCTTGCCAAGAAAAGGAGCCAAAGCAAGGGAAAGTTAAAAAAAATACGACACACGTAGCCTGAGGGTACTCTTTAAAAACATATCCATTTGGATTCAGAATGTTCCAGTACCATTTAAGCATCCTTAGTTGGGTTAGTATTAATAGAGGAAATAAATTAGCTGAATAATATTTTGTCACACTTCTAAGAGTAATCAAGCATTTCAGTTGCTAGTCATGCATTCATGCATACAGACTTTCAGAAGAAATAAGTACTCTTCTTATTGACATACAAGACATATAAAATGCAAACACACATGCATAGATTTCCCTTACTGTATGTTCAAACATGCTGTAGTCCTGCGGTTTTAAGAGGCTCCATTTTAGAGTCCCAATTACATTTCTCAAGATACAGCAGCCCAGTGACTTTGTTTTGTGGTCAGGATAGCTCTGCAGGATGAAAAGAATTCCTCTAGTCTTGTAAGGGACCCACTGAAGATCAGGACTGCATAGCCCACCACAGAGTTAAACAAACTACCGCCCGTGTTCAAAACTGTGAGGTTCAAAGGGACCAGGTGCTTAATTACTGCCTATACACAAGTATTATCATTAGTCGTATGACTTTTTTTTTGTGGAACATTAGTGATGTAGATGTACAAGTATCCATGTGCTATGTTTGCAATTCCAACATTTCACTAGCTTTTATTTTAGGAATAAATGAAGCACTAATAAATTTGATGTTGAGACATGTAACTGTCACACAAAGGCTACTACATTTTCTTTTTGACCACTAGGTACATGTTTAATCTATAGGTGAATGAATAGTAACAAATATGCAATTTGTAATTATTTTTTTTTAAAGGATTGCTGGTTGACATAAATTATTTGTCTTATTTCCCAGTAAACAATTTTAAAGTTGTAGTCTTATATTGCATAAATATTGATTCAAAGTGAGTCAAAGGTATGCAGTATCTTAAACCACCATAAAGTATTGCATGGCCTGATAGTAGTAGTGCAGCGGTGATGACAAAAGGCTACAAAGAAATGTATATTATACCTAATCAGGCTGCACTGTGAAAGGTGCTGGCATTGAAAGCGTCACAAAGGAATGGGAGGGAATATGTGGAACTGGACTATGGAATGAGAACTTCCAGTAGTGGAAGCACTATGAAGAACAGATTTTCCTCATGAAGAAAACTGAAAATATATATTTGTGTTAAGAATATTCCTGCCTTCCATTCCAGTTAGTTGGAGCTCATAAACTAGAATGGAAAGTGATTTACCCATTTTTATTACAGTGTTGTTCTATAAAACAACATTGTTTCCATCTGCATATCTGTGTGGATGTGATTGAGATGCATAAAACGTTAGGTGCATATTGCTGACATAGAATCCATATTGGTTTTTTAGTCATTCTCTACACAAACTGCACCTGAAGAGCTTTTCTACGTACAAAAAGCTTTTCCTGTATTGGGGGTCTCATTTCAGAACGTTGTTAGAATTTGGAGTAGTAAAGCAAGCTCATGGAGACCAGGATACATTAGCAAGGGGCATCACTTCACAAAAATATCTGTTTGTCCTGTATAGCCAAGCATTAGTGCCTGGAAGGTCGCCAAGTGAGTGCAGTAATTTCCATAATTATGCAGTTAAAACTGTCTGCACCATGAAGGCATCTGATTAATTTGAAGATCTTATTTTATGTGATGAGGGAGGGATGAACTCCAGGCAGTTAGTGTTGCACTCAAGATTGTAGGCAAACTTGGCAGCTGATTTATCATGAAGAGAAAAGGAAACCTCAGTGAGCTAGCAAATGATCAAGCACTGCAGCTTTCATTATTACAATCACTAACAATTTTTGCCATTAGATTATTGACGGAGTGTGATTCTCCATTGATCAGTGCCTCTATAATAATAACAATAATAATTTATTTCCTGTAGCACTTAACTGGATGAAAGTGCTTCTCAAAATAGGTGAAAAGAGATACTGCCTAGCCTGAGGGCTTAGAAACTTCTCAAGCGTGATTCAGTGTGGTGTTAGAAGTGAGAGGCAGTCATAGGCCATTAATGGCTTTGTCCTGTCTTACTGCCATTTTAATACTGGTATTACCAAAAACGGAGTCAACTGCAAGTTTTAGTTGACTAGCTTCTTGTAGGGTATGCAAAATAAATTGGTCTGAAGGTGGACCTTAGTGGCACTGCAGATCAGCTCAGGACAAAACACATGTAGAATATTGGAAAGTATAGACAATTGCATGGGTGAGCATGGAAGCTGGTAGCCAAATGCCAAGCGAGAGCACAGATTTTGTGCATTTTTTTGTTCTGTTAAAACAAATGCAATAGTCAGGTATGTAGTTATTTCTGGTTTACTCTCAGGGAGCAATATGGTCAAGAGGTGACATGCCGGTTGGTGCTCTCTTGGAAATATTTAGATTACCTGATTTTTCTCAGCATAAGAGCATCCTTCTCTGTCTCTAGTATCTGTAGTGAAACATCCGGACTGTTCACTCATAAGAGTTATTTCATGACTCACTTTCTGCCCACTTCTTAAAAATCAGCTTACGTGAGCCAGGAAGTTAATCAAAATACAGTTCACAGCATAGATGATGACTTGAAAATCATTTTATCGTTACGGATCTTCTATTGTAAAGATAGTTAGTCCTGCCTAATGATATAGTATTATGCTGCAGGCAATACGGAGGTTGATTGGCAACTCTGATGCAGGGCTGAATTCCTTCCAGGAAGTCACTGGGGATAAAACAAGCACATCTTAGGGAATAAACATATCCCTTGATTAAAAACAATTCAGTACCTTTCATAACTTTTGCAACTTTCATACAAATAAATAGAAGATCATGAGAAATTGTGCTTTCTCTTTTGCTAAGGCGGAAGCCATTTAAAAAAGCATTTAATCTACAGGAACCAGCAGAGGTTCAGTTATGCTATGAAAAACTAACACAACTGAAAAAGTGTTCAAATAAGATCCTCGGCTGTAGGCACATTTCAGCCTCTACTCTTGGTTCAAGGACATTGCTTTACATGAGTTTGTAGTATGAGATCTGCTCAGGTGATTAATCCTGCTATCTTGAAGGTATACTAGGGAGTAGAATACTTGTTAAACAGAGCCATGGATGCACATCATGCTATGTATATGGATTTGTTCTTTTCTTTTCCAAGGATGTTTTAGAATATGCTTTAAAAACAAAACAAAAAAAACCTAAACAAACTCATTTAATTAGCACAAAAATTATCGAATCAAGAGAGTAAGTTACAATGTATGTTGCAAAATGGTATAATGCAAAACAGAAACAATGGGGCACAAAGTGGGGGATAAAAGGAACAGTATAATGTTAGCACTGATGCATTTCATTTGTTGCTTTCTGGAAGTTAACCTTGAGATTTTTATGGCCTTGTAGACTACTGTTGTGTTAAGTTGTGAGTAAAAGCAACAGATGCTTGGAAACAATTGTTTGCCTAAGGCTCATGGGAAAGATGGGGGAGGAAAAGAAAGGCCAATGATAGTTCACCATATCTGCTTTTCTTAGTGGAGTTTGAAGTGACCTATTCTCCAGTTGATTCTGAAAGAAGAAAATAGAAAAATATGTAAAAATTTTATATATGAAACATGATGTGTTTTATAGATAGTGATTCTTTGTGTACCAATTGGAATCAAAGGTCAAATGCACGTTCTGACCATCTTCTTTATGAGTGGTTAAGAACATGCTAGGAACTAAGTTGTGTAACAGTGCACTAGAAAATCACTCAAAGAAAAAGCCCTTCTATTTCTTAACTTACAATGCATTATTTATCAGAGAAGCCTGATGGACTGTAAGCATTAAAATTTTAGGGAGTAGAAATAATCTTTTTGTTCTGTACATGCAAACTATGTAGAATAATCAGGTTTTAATCCTTGATTATAGCCTGTACAGGCTACAGAAATTAAAATGGTGTGTTGTACAAACATGTTTTTTCCATCGGTATTTCCCTTCGATACTCCCATTTTTATCCTGAAGTAGAAAATAGGACTTTCAAGTGCCCAGTCATTCTGTTTTCAGAAAATGTTTTAGGTAATATCTGTACAAGCTTAATTTATGTCCACCACAGCTATGACAAAAATATCACCAAAAGATTTTTAAATTATTAGCACACAGCTGTGTGATGTCTTTTGGTTCAGTACTTTCAATCCTGAGACGTTGCTGTTTTACCAGGACACAGTAGGAATCTGGTGTGATGCACTAAAATGTTATCAATCCTTCTTGAAGAGGCATAAAAAATAAGTAATTATGGAATCGCTTCCTTGTGAGGTCACCAGAGGCTCAAGGTTTGAATTTAGTTACTTAAACAAAGACACCCAGTGCCCACAAAGACGTACTAGGTTATCGTAAAAACCCATTCATTTGCAGCTGGAAGTTTCAGCACAACTACAGGAGACCTTTGCCCTTCTGGTACAGCTTTTAGAGGAGATGTCTCGAGTAACGTAACAAAGTACTGGATGCTTATGTTTATAGACAACCAAATTCAACATGCGTTGCCCCCCTAGTGCTTTCTACCTTCCATGTGGAACTCCAGCGCTTCAGTTCCCCTTTCAAGGGTGATCTAGGTATATAACTAATTCTGAAAATCCAGGTTCACTTTCTGGATATGCCAAAGATACCTATATATTGTGTCATTTTTCTTTCTGAACTCAAAGTTCACCAGGTGCTTTGAACACTTTAGCACCTCAGCTCCTGCCAGCTGCTGTAGCATCTGTGGCATTGAATGAAAGTTCAGATTTCGGTAGGTCAATGCAAAATTCTTGTTCTGAGTCTAAATATATAGTTAAACTAGAGTATTATTTTCAGATTTGTTTCTATAAATGTGTATGTCCTATCACAGTCCTTGGTAAATTACTTTGACAGTTAATTGTTAAAAATTTGTGCACTGTATTCATTAGTCACTATAGTGCCTTATATCCTAGTCTGCTGCTTTGAAGATCCCCTTATTTTTGAAATTTCTGTTCTTATGGAGATAGAGAAACTAAGTCACTCTTTGTTCTTTCGTTTGATAGGTCAAATTTAATTCATACCTCTAGAAGAGATGCTTCACAAGGCCTTGATCGTTCTGATGGATCTTCCTCAAATCTTCTCTGCTTATGTCTAGTGTGAACTCTAGGCATAAGAACTAGATACATTATAGCAACTTAAACCATTTTTTTACGGTGGCATTTCTTTCCAGGGAAAAGACTTACATCCTATAAGGATATATTTACAGGTATCTTTGATTACTGGAGTCATAAATAGGAGTGCAAGAGTTTATCTAGTCCTTGGATACATTTCTTGCACGAAGACAGTATATACTATAATCCTGTCGCTCTTAAGGGATGATGTAAAAAATTTCCTTTAAAAGATTGCACAGCCTTCTTAAGCAACCTGTTACAATACTTCACTGTTCTCACTCTTAAATAGATTTTCATGATTTCTAATTTAAGTCTCCTTTTCTGGAATTTTAGCTCATTGCTTTTATTTTGTCTTCAGACTACACAGAGATGGATGACTGTGTTTCTTTAACACCTCCTCTTAAAGATTTATCATATATGTTGTAGGTCAAGCTATGTATACCCATGATCATTTTTATTTGCCTCTTTTGGACTGTGTCCAATTATTCTGTATCCTTCTTGAGCTGTAGTCCTTCAAAATGCAAAAAAGGTCAGCAGATGCTTTAAGAGTACCGAGTTGACTAAAAAATGTATTCTGAACCTTTTTAGTGCAGTGCTCTTGCATATAAATTCCAGAATTACGTTTGCTTTTTATCACAACAAAATTATATTCTTAAATTCTTAAAATTATATTCATAGTTCAGAGACTATGATTCAGTGGAGCATTAAATCTTTTTCTGCAGTACTGATTGCTATCCAGTCTAGTCTTGCATTCTTCCTTACCAAACTGTTACGGTTGCTCTTCTTTTTGTTATCTAACATGAAACCATCATTACTGCTACTTTGCCAGTGATCAGACTGGAGAATGTTTTGTCCACCAGCAGGCTAACAGTAGTGAAAGTTTCTTTTAGGTCTCTATCTGTTTATCTTGAAACTGAAAACTGTAGGTTCAAATATATATTGTTTTAGAGCTCCCTGGAATCTTTTCTGATTGTATCTAATATGAACGTATTTGATGCAATTGTCTTTTGTAATGTAGCTTTTAGCAATATGTTTGAGTCCAGAATCAAAACATCAAAATCACAAGTCAAGTGCCATGTTAATATGAGCTCTGTGATTAACATCAAAGCAGTGGCCAAGATGAGCAGCTCCGGTGTTGGCAGGATCTGCAGCGGAGCACTCTGGCGCGGGGCACAGGGGGTTTTCCTGAATGAGAGGAACCTCAGGAGGATCCAAGACAGACACCAGGAGCCTGCAGCTCCCATGACAGTGGCTGAGGAGACCTGGGGGGGGCCAGGAGCAACAGCGGCCAAGCCTCCCCCCCAGAATAAAAGCCAAATTTGTTGGTTTGTTTCAAGCCAAATTTGGAAAATCTACATTTTATGTAGTAACTTAAACTGAAAATTTAAAATAGCTTTTTTGGTTTTTTTCCCTTGGAAAGGTCAGAATGTTCTGATATTCTGGTAACTGCATCATGTTTCTGAAAGAAATAACAAATTTCAACAAAACAGTCTGTTTAAAAAAAAATAACATTTTCCACTAAAAAGAGACATTGATTGGAAAATGGTCACTTAATTGGCTCCCTTAGTTATCTGAACTTGTAGAATTGGTGTCTAAGTAGTCAGAAGATATTTTGTCTCAATGCTAACTGTTGGCTTCATTACTTTTATACTTAACATCTTTATTTTGTGCTAAATAAATGCTTACCTTTCACTATTATTTTTAATTCTTCTAGTTTTCTGTTAATTTAATAGCTTCATAATATCATTATAGTAAGGTTTTATCAGACAATAGAAGCTAGGAGGTGAGTTCTCTTTTATTCAACAACATGCAAGGAGGTTTTAATAATACAAGGAGCTATCACAGATGATTACACTAAAGTCTGTCTAGTCCGGTATTCCAACTGGTAAGTATCAGAAATTCTGTAGGAAGAAATCAAATTCCCTGTTATCCAAATGAAGTCTACGAATATTTTTCATAAATCCCATAATAAATGTATGGCTTATGTCACGAAAAACTTGAAATGACATTTTTATTTAAATGAACTTGCTATTTTAATCATAGATTCTAGTTTTTACTCTTTTTTGACATTGAAAGCTTGCTGGTACTTTGCATTAAAATAAGCTATATTGCCTAGGCACAGGAACGTAAAAAATAAGTACAAATCCATGCTTTCTTCTTGTCAGCAGTTTAAGCCTTTGTCTTCTGAAGTGCATCTCTGAAATGCCTCTGCACTAATGCACGCAGCATGGGGAAGGAGGAGTTAGAAGTCTGTGTGCAGGTACAGGGCTATGACCTCGCTGGGATCGTGGAGATACGGTGGGACAGCTCACATGACTGGAGTGATGCAGTGGAGCACGGCTCAAAGGCCCTTTAGGAAGGACAGGCTGGGAAGATGAGGATGGCGAGTTGCCCTTTATGTGAGAGAGCAGCTGGAATGCGTGCAGCTCTGCCTTGGGACATGTCTGGAGTCAATCCAGAGCTTATGGGTGAAGATTACCAGGCAGACCAGTGTGTTGGCCAGTTTCCTGGGTATCTGCTGTGGACCTTCTGATCAGGAAGAAGTAGATGAAGCCTTCTTCAGACAAATGGAAGAAGCCTCATGTTCACAGGTTCATTAAAGTGTCAATCCTTAAGAAGTCAGTAGAAAATATATAAAATTAGACAGTTCAAGTAGTTTGTTTTCCAACTGACAAATACCTTCTCCCAAAGTAAGGAAACTCAACTCTTCTGGTCTTTTTGGAGGTATTTATCCTAGTTCTTTTTATCCAGCAGGACCTTAAATCACTTTTACTGTACAGTAAATCTACTTCAAATAATTTCTAAAATCCAGGAAATTTATCATGTTGCCCTTTTCTGTCATGATAATAAATAAGACCACAGTAAATTAATGTTTTGTTTTTCTTATTTGTGAAATAGTATGCCAACTAGGAGTAGTTTCATACAATATATACACTACAGAATTTGCACCTCTTTTGCACAAATGACTAAGAAAGTGTAGTTTGTATTTGTATTCCTTTTGTGTGTCTCATCCTGTCCCTAATGGTCAACAGATACAGTTTTTTCTTGTAAATTGTAAATTTGGTTTAGTAATATGGACTTCAAGAGTCTTAGGCTAAAGCTTTGAGGTGGGTCTGCCTGTTTTTCCTGAGATTATTTACATAAAAAAGGGAGAGAGGGTTGCATGTCTAAATTAGAGGGTTGCATGTTAAACTAGATAAAGATAATTTAAAAAACCCCACCTCACTGTTAGAATTTAAAAAGTGAGCTTACAAAAAAATCTTTGCATGCCACATACTACTTTGCTTGCTACTGGTAAAGTGATTTTTACCAGTTCTCTGTGTTGCAACAAACTTGACAGTCTGCTTTCAAATCCTTGGATAAGTCTTTCTTTCCATCGCTTATGTGACTTGGCAATGAATGCTTCCTGCCAGCATTAATAGTATCACTTTTTTTCACTTATGTTGCAGGTTGTCTATGTTTTGGATATCTGCAGTCTTGAATATTTTTGGGTTTCTCTATTGCCTTTCTTTGAACTCCAGATGGTGCTCCCAAATGGACATAATCACATGCAGCAAAATAAACAGGGTACCGTCTTTTGTTTAGCAGCAACTTTTAAAATTAAATATAATATATACAGTACAATGCAAATTGCAAATAAATAAATAAATAAATAAATAAATAAATTAGGCATCGTTATTTGGGAAGCCCTCACTTCTTTGTTCTTATTGCCACCTGGGCAGAATTTTTGAAAGTACTCATTGTGCCTAGGATTCTTAAATCTTCAGAACAGGAGATGAGGTTTGGTTCTGCTAGGTGAGAGAAAGGCTTGGGCAGCTGCAAAGACTAGTGGATACTGGTGACTATTTGCAAAGCCTGGCTGAAGCGGACTGGAGCAGAGGACTTGGAGGAGGGTAAACAAGTGGGTTACATGATTTCTCCGCTGAGATACTGATGTTCGGAGGCAGAAAGATGGTGATTAATGGGTAAATGAGCTTCAAGTCTGGGAAAGACTGTCACTGTGTGATAGTACTGCTTAGATGTCACCAGACAAATGGGCTTCTTGAAAGCACGTGACACACAAGGCCAGCTAAAAAATGGGACAAAACATGGAAATAATTATTTTAGGAGGATCAGTGGTTGAGAAGGAGCATAAGAATAATGAATATGAAGTGAGACTAAAATGGATGAGAAACTAAACAATGCGTTCAGGGATGATAGCCTATTAGTTAAGATTTCTGATGCAAGATAGTACAGAAAAGGAATAAGAATATTATAGCAGGAAAAGAGGAAAATAGGAACTGAACTTTATTCATTATCTTCGAAGAAGCATATCTTTAATTAATAAACAGGTGTGACAGTCTTCAAACATTCTGTGTATTACCTCTGTTACAACTGTCTTTCCTAATGAATAACAACCTGAACCATTACAAACTTCTCCAAATATATGTAAACCCATGATATGGCATAAAACTGTCTGGATAATAAAGGGAATAATAAATGGATCATAGAAGCAAGGAATTTGCATGTTTGCATAGTGTAGTATTTAGATTTCTCTACTCTGACAGCTTGAAAGGTGAAAAGTACAGTATTGCACTGTCTATAATTTCCTGCAAGATAAATCTGAACATCTCTGTTGAAATTGTAACTGTAATTTGCTAAGAAAAGCATGATTCAAATTTACAATTACTGTTATTTCATAAGGTATTTCATAAGACATAAGTAAAGTCAAATTGTTTAACGAAGTCATAGTCTCCTGAGAAGCTTCAATACCCAACAGCAGAAAATCTATTTTATAGCAGAGTTTGATAATGATTTTCTAGGCCATTGACTTGAATAAAGAAAGGCCTTACATTTTCCTTTACTCTCACATAATGGATTTCTATATAAAGTAGAAGCAAATAAGGTATTCTATAACTTGATTGCTTTTCTTTTTTTTTTTTACTTTTAGAATCATACAGTGATTATGGTATGAAAAAACAAATTGATTCTGTTTTACATAGGATGCTACACTGTATTTATCACTGTAACATCTAACTATCACCCAGTGTTTCATTAAACTTGTGGACAACATTTGTCATGTGCTGCTTGATTCCCTTTTTTTTTTTTACAAGAAAAAGAGTATGGCAGGAGGCGTATTTTGCACTGTTGTTGGTATTGCAGCTCTGCTACTGTTTAGTGCACATGTCGCTTTGTACTAATTTGGGAGAAAATAAGGTCAGAAGAAAGTGCTTGTATTACTGCCAAGTTTTGCAATGATTTTGGCTGTTGGGGAAAATTATTTTTTGCAGATCTGAGTTGTGAGCTTTGTGAACAACACGTACACCCTCCAAGTGGAAAGGCAGAAAACTGTTGATATCAGTCTTCCGTTCAGAACTTCAGAAAAGTTTGAGGAGAGATCATCTCCTTAAGGATCAAGCCTGTGAAATAAATTGGTATTCTTTACTTTTCTTTTTTTTTTTTTGTACTGGGACAGGCAAAAAGTATTTTTTAGCCTGTATTCTCTTTTTGCCAGTGACCAGTTAAGTACATGAATTGACCAGGCCTATGCTGTGTCCCCTAGAACATCATGCTTGTTTCCAACAGTCAGCTGTGAACCAGAGGCTGAATCACAGCTTTTCAACCGTGATTTTGCGTATTTACCTTTTGAACTCTTTTATATGTTTTCTTTTATACCTTTGACTTCTACAAGTTTGTATGGTAATGTGGTTCTACACTTCAACTGCATGTTGGATGACAATGACGTTTAATTTTGGTTTTTGTTTTAAACTGTTGCCTAATAATTCACAGATCTCTTTTAGTTCTTTCATTATAAGAAAATGGAAAGTAGCTATTCCTTTTGTATACCATTGATGATTTTATAGTAATTTATCTTATCTCACACCAGGCATCTTTCTTCCAATTGGAGTGTTATTAACAAGTCAATTCTCCTTGTAAAGAAGGTATTTAATTTCTTAGATTATCCCTGTCACCTATATACTTTTTATATTTCTACTACACCTTTTCTGAGATGGGGAGATCAGGACCCCACACGGTATTTGTTAAAGGTACTCATCATGAGTTTACACCGTGTCACGATACTGGTTTTGTGTGTTGATCTCTATTTTCTTTCTAGCATTCAGTTTGGCTTGCTGACCTCTTTTGAGCAACAAAATTTTTTCATAAGGCCGTCTCTGCTGCCTCTTTCCTTAGCATTAAATAGGTAATGTACATACCAGGTATATATAGTTGGTTTGGTTGTTGTTTGGGTTTTTTGTTTTTGTTTTTGTTTTTAAATTATTTTTTCAATTTTATTTTCCTTTTGTTTCATAATGTGTTTACTGACATAGACTTTCATCAGTTATGTTACTTCCCAGTCAGCTATTATTATAGGCAATTCTTTTTTTGGTCAGGTTTTCTTTTAATAATCTCTTCCCCTTCCATTATGGAAGCTGCACAATTGCTTTCACCCTTTGCTTCCAATCTAATACTGGTTAGTAATCAATAAGAATCCTTATTATTATTATATTATTATTATAAAACTCATTATTATTATTAATCTATGGCATAGTTTCTTAAAAACCACTGACACTGGACTGGAGCAAAACCTGTTACAAATTCACGTATATTGTACTGTTCTCTCATAATCAGTTTTCTAATGTCTTTTTTGTCCTAACCACGTTCTAGATATTCAGCTTCTGATGCATTTGAATATTTTGTCATCTTAGCAAATTGTTAATAAAAATCTTTTTTGACATGTTGTGGTGGATTGACCCTCACTGGATGCCAGGTACCCAGCAAGTAACTCGATCATTCCCCTCCTCAGATGGACAGGGGAGAGAAAATATAACAAAAGGTCCGTGGGTCAGGATAAGGGCAGGGAGAAATCACTCACCAGTTACTGTCATGGGTAAAACAAACTCGACGTGGGGAAATCTGTTAAATTTATTACCAATCAAATCAGAGTAGGGTAATGAGAAATAAAAACTAAATCTTAAAACACCTTACCCCCACCCCTCCCTTCTTCGCAGGCTTAACTTCACTCCCAATTTCTCTACGTCCTCCCCCTGAGCGGCTCAGGGGGATGAGAAATGGGGGTTGCGGTCAGTTGATCACACATTGTCTCTGCCACTCCGTCCTCCTCAGGGGGAGGACTCCTCACACTCTTCCCCTGCTCCAGCGTGGGGTCCCTCCCGCAGAAGACAGTATTCCATGAACTTCTCCAACGTGAGTCCTTCCCACGGGCTGCAGTTCTTCATTAACTGCTCCAGTGTGGGTCCTTCCCATGGGGTGCAGCCCTTCAGGAACAGACTGCTGCAGCATGGGTCTCCCACGGGGTCACAAGCTGTATTGGGTCTGGCTGAGGTGGAGTTAACTTTCGCATAGCAGCCCTCATAGTGCTGTGCTTTTTATTGCTAGCTAGAAAGGTGTTGATAACTTTTGGCTACTGCTGAGCAGTGCTCTCACAGCACCAAGGCTGTCTCTCCAACATTTTTCCCCTGACCAGTAGGCTGGGGCTGGGCAAGATCTTGGGAGGGGACATAGCCAGGACAGCTGACCCAAACTGACCAAAGGGATATTCCATTCCATATGATGTCTGGTCTGCAATAAAAGCTAAGAGAAAGCAAGAGTAAGAGGGCTCGTTTGTTATTTACATTTGTTTTCCGAAGCAACCGCTACATGTACTGAAGCCCTGCTTCCTAGGAAGTGGCTGGACATCGCCTGCTCGTCGGAAGTAGAGAATGCATTTTTTGTTTTCCTTTGCTTCCATGTGCCACCTTCGCTTTTGCTTTATTAAGCTGCCTTTACCTTGACCCATGAGTTTGGTTTTTTCCGTCTTATTTTCTGCCCCCCTGTTCTGCTGAGGAGGGGAGTGATAGAGTGGCTTGGTGGGCTCTGGGCATCCAGCCAAGGTTAACCAACCACACAAGTCTGACCAGCAAACCTCCTCTAGTGTAGGCACCTCTCTCTACAGGTCCACAGGTCATGCCAGGAGCCTGCTCCAGTGCAGGCTCTCTGCAGGGTCACAGCCTCCTTTAGGCACATCCACCTGTTCCAACGTGGGATCCTCCACAGGCCGATATCTGCTCCACCGTTAACCTCCATGGGCTGCAGGGGGACAGCCTGCCTCACCATGGTCTTCACGATAAACGGCAGGGGAATCTCTGCTCGGGTGCCTGGAGCACCTCCTCCCCCTCCTTCTTCACTGACCTTGGCATCTGTAGAGTTGTTTCGCTCACATACTCTCACTCTTCTCTTCTGGCTGCTGTTGCTGTTGTACAGCAACTTTTTCCCCTTCTTAAATATGTTATCCCAGAGCTGCTACCACCATTGGTGATGGGCTCAGCCTTGGCCACTGGTGGGTCCTTCTTGGAGCTGGCTGGCATTGGCTCTATTGGACATAGGGGAATCTTCTAGCACCTTCTCACAGAAGCCACCTCTGTAGCCCCCCTGCTACCAAAACCTTGCCATGCAAACCCAATACATGTCTGTTGTAGCTTTCTTTTAACTTGTTAGAGCTCATGCTGTGTTATATCTCACATAATCGTAATTATGTGATAAAAATGTCTAATTTATGAAGGATGCCTTTTGGCTTCTAATACACTTTTTTGTTTAACAAAACTGCTGAAATGTTTGGTGCACTTATCCTTTAAAGACTGTATTGATATTTTGATATTCATTTACTGTCAATTTCTAAATGAGTGTATTTGAACAATCTCTATACCACTCACATTTTTTTCTTTTTAACCAATTGTTTAAAATAATTTTTAAAATTATTTTTATAGTCCTTTTTTAAAAAATAAAATATTAATGTAGTGCATTTATTTAACATTTTATTTTCTTAGATGATATTGAACTTGAGTATATCATGATCTTCAAGTGTAACATTCTCTACCAGATCTTATGCGGTACTGAAGACCTCTCTTCTTGTGTGTTCCCTCACTAATCACTTGAAGGAGTCATTGATAGGAGACATAAATGTCACATCGCCAATTGACGTAATGTTATGCAGCCGACATATGCCTACTAAATCTTTCATTAATACTGTCTCTGACTTCATAGCAAATTACTGTCATTGTTACCATCCTGGTTGTTTCGGCAACGCTATAACCCTAAGTATTTTCCTTGTTAATAAGGATGATTTATAGTTAACCTGATTTAATGTGTGGCTCCTCTCTTCTACTGGTCTAACTTGTCTTTTGTCTCTCTATAAATTATACCCTGTCATCCCATTCATTATCACCTTCTAGTAAATTTCTTAGATGCAGAATAAATAGGAATTAACAATACTGTTATATAAGATCTTAAAATGTCTAAATGACAAAATAAATTCGTAACATATGTAGGCTTTCATCTGACTAAACTGACTTTAAAATCTTTGAAGGAGGATGGAGGCAGACTCTTTTCAGTGGTTCCCAGTGACAGGATGAGGGGCAACGGGCACAGGTCAGAACATAGGAAGTTCCAGTCAAACACAAGAAAAAACTTCTCTACAGTGAGGGTGACAGAGCGCTGACAGAGCCCAGGGAGGTTGTGGAGTCCCCTTCTCTGGAGATTTTCCAGACCACCTGGATGCAGTCCTGAGTAATGTGCTGTAGGCATTCCTGTGTCAGCAGGGGAGTCGGACTAGATGATCTCTAGAGGTCCCTTCCAACTCTGAAAATTCCGTGATTCTGTGATTCCGTGATTCCGTGAAAACTGGATTGGATCACTGCAGCCTAGGCTCTTTTCCATGTATTGCACATTTTAACTGAGGAATGGTTTAGACAAAGTAAAACTGTCAGACATAAAAATAATTTCTGTGGATGGTTAAATTGGCCAAATTTAACACATCGACTGGCATTATTATATGAAACTGAAGTTAGTCCCTCAAAGAGAAAATCACTCAGGAAACCATAGAAGCTGAGACCTGCATTAAAAATGTTTCGTCTATTAAGCAGTATTTATCCCCTGTGTTTTACAAGACCCTCTGCTATAGCTGTCATCTATAACAGTAATATTTGGCCTTTCCATAGCTTCACATCTTCAGAACATCACACAAATACTAATAATCTTCACTAAGTCCCTCTGAAGTACATGTGTGTATTATTAAACAGTTTTTAATTGCAAGATTACAAGATAATCTAATAATGCAAAACAGTATCTGACAATTGTATAAACTTGTTTCTTGTGCACTTGGAGATTGTTTCAGATATTGTTTAACATTTTAACTATTAGATGACAAAATGACTTCTTTCTTTCTTTCAAAAGCAAAAGGAAAAATATTCGGTATGCTTTGCCAAGAATTTAGGAATATGTTTTTTTGAGAAGAAATTGTTTTTACTGAATCTATCCAAGGCAAAAGGACATCCCATCAGGTCAAATGGAAAATAAATTTAAAAAAAAAAGTCTCACTGAAATCTGTGCTATCACTGGTATGTGTGGCTAGCATCCTGAACTGTGCAACAAGTGCAACTATGATCGGTAGAGTTAATTAAGAACTGAGTAGTTACGGGATAATATTTTTAATAACCAGAAGCAAAAACTAGTTTTAAAACTTTAATTCTGTCCCTCAACCTCACTTTTTCCCAACTGACAGTAATCAGTTCTTGCCAGAAGTTCAGCAATAGCCTGGCCATAAAACTTTTTCTATAGTGCTGGATCTGCAAATCTGAAGCTGGGAACAGGGAGCTAAGTATTTGGTAAATGTTGATCAAGGAGATCAACTCCTCTATACCTTGCAATCACAGTGAAAGAATGAAGCTTCTTATGGCATTTATCCTAGGGATCTAGCTATGTTTGGAAACTGGTCTGGATGACTACACAGGCATTTATGTGAAGAGATTTTTGCCTGCTGGAGTCATAATTAAAGAAAAAAAGACTATCTTTGAAGGTTTTCAAAATGTATGTCTAAATATCACTGTTGCAAAGAAAATATAAGCTTTATTTAATCAGTAGAATAAAATCCAGCATGGTTTGTAAGAACTACTTGTGTGTGTATGGGTGCACCAAGGTAGGCATATGCAGAGTCTTCAGTAGTCACTGCTTTCTCCACCCACAAATAAACCTTTTTATTTAAGTAAGTGCTAAATCCTTCTGTCCTTCATGAAAACCTGCAGCTCCTCTGAAGAGTGAAATAAGCCAAGCAACTCATATTACCAATTGCACCCAGAACTAAGTGAAGTAGTGCGTATAAAAATAATTTTAAAAACTAATGGAATGATACAGAAAAGTTTAGCATGGTTCCTGCTCAAAGACTGCATGCAAATTCATGGATGGAGACAAGACTGTTTCTTCCCTGGCAGCAATTGGCCCTACTTACCTAGAAGAACCTGCTGAAAGACAGGTTAGCCACATAGAAATGACAGAAATAGTGATTTTGTAGCTTGGTTGTGAGAAGGAGAATATTGAGTTGAACAGGGAGTGGAAACAGGCAGGTCTCAGAGGCTTGGAAGGGAAATCTTCTGAAGGCGTGGAAAGCAACTGGGTAGACAGAATTTAATACAACCTTCAAAGACATTGGAAGTTCCTAGGGTAAGGAATGGCTCTGCAAACTTTCAGGCAGGCCTGGAAAAAAATTGTTTTCAAATCTCTTGTTGGTCTGTCTGAGCTAGAAGAGTCATGATTTCTCCCTTTAAAAGATAACTTACTCTAATTTGTATTCTAATAAAATCTGGGCATTAAAGATTCATAGGGCCTTTGCTCTACTTACTTTCAGACAGAGTTGCTGGCAGCTCAGCCTATACATTTGATCTATACATAAAACAAAATCCTTTAGGGTGGAAGCTACAGCTTCTCTGTGTGATTACGTTTATTAATCTTCCCTAGCACTAACAGCACATTGAAACATTAGACATTTCACTGCATGAGACATCATTTCTGTCTCTGGCTTAGGTAATGGAGTTTCTTGATTGCCTTAATATTCTTAGGTGCAGTACACTGTCAGTAAGCAGAGAAATCTCTGAAGTAACTTAGCCTGGAACAAAATCAGTAGTTTCATCATCCAGATGAAGTTATTTAAATAATGATGCTTTCACTGTAAGAAACCACATTGGTTGAGAAAACAGTAAGATGGATACTTTTTTTTCTTGTCCATTAAGTCACAACTTTCACGCACAAGGCCATTAATCTATTCCTACGTTTCACTATGTTGTTATAGATTTAGTGTAAGTTCCATTCATTCACCCATTTAATGACCAGACTTGCATTATCAGTACAGGTATAGGCATCAGCAAATTCTCTTTTATCATATGCTTGCTTCTGCAGTTTTTTATAAATATTATAAAATATTGTAAATGCTCATTCAAAATCTCTATGTACAATCAACTTAGAACCACTTATGAAAGAGGTTGGTTTAGGTGGAGAGCGCTAGTATTTTTCTGTATATGCACAGAATATTTCATTATCGCTGTGATTAGTATTAAGAAATTGGTGCCTGCAAGATGGCAGACATCATCAGAAGGACTAAGGCCTCCACAATACTTTTTTGTAGCAAAATACAAGTCTTTTGTGTCCCTTATATATGTTTTTCAAGCACTAGAAATCAGCACACATATTTTAGCACAAATTATAAATGAAATGATCCACACATCCCTGGAAAATGATTGCTGTCATGCTTTGCGGTAGACATGCACTTATTGCAAATTATACTTCATTAACAAATGTGGAAGAGTGCATGTTAAAAGCAATGCCATTCCTTAAAGCTTTTAAAGGGTAACATGTCAGTTGCTAATGCACTTACTATAAATTCTCTAAATGTTTACAGAGGACAAAACAGCAGACTTAATATGGATTACCATTGCAAGTGAGAACAATGAAGTAAACACAGATGCATTCCAAGACATTTGATTAAAAAAAAAAAAAATCCCAAACATTTAATTTGGACAGTTAAACACTGCTGTTCTTATAATTTTTGTGTTTAACTGAACTAATGGTTCCAGTACGGAGAAAACAGAATCGTTCCACTCAAGGATAATATAAAAATAGATGTTTCACTACACTCATTGGAAATTTAGTAGTGATGTAAGTTTAGTGAAAAATTGCAAGAGCCATTTTTAACATCATTGATACAAGTTAAAGAATTAACTGGTTTCACTTGATCCAAAGTTGGAATGCTATGATTTAGCTAGTATAAAGAAAAATGGGAAAACAAAAAGACTACTGTTTATGAGTTTAAGATAAAAATTACTCAAAATAATACAGTTGAAATGAAATCTTCATATCTGGGTAGGTAATCCTTGCTTCCTAGGTTTGCATTTTGGTGCTTAAGTGACACATGGTTCTTGGTGGAGACTGACGTTCTATTCCTGCAAAACCCAGTAAAAGTTGCAAATTATTTTGAGTAATTTTTATCTTAAACTTGAAATCCAAAGTTTTCAAACCTGTTTGTTTAAAGCTAGGATTTCTCTTTATAATAAAAATGAGCAGAATTAGTAAGAAACAAATTTGTTCATTGGACCACAGCCTTTTATCCTTGCTCTTTCCACATAGGAAATTATTTAGGTGCATTAGGAGTTTCTTGTATTGTGCTTTTCATGTTACTCCTTGAGCCTTTGTGAGGGTGGAATATGTTGGTGCTTTCCAATGTCCATGTACTTTGTGTGGTGTGACAGTAGTGAAAGCAGAGAAGCATTGATTTATTTTCCCCCTCCACCAACAAAAGAGAAAGACGTATGCTATATAATTTTAACAGAGCACTGACAGAAGTCTTCACCAATATCACAACCCCTTCACCTTTTTTACCTGCCAGCAAAGTCAGAATTTAGGAAACCTCACTTGCATTAATGGACTTGAATGCTTAAACTGTAACTGGAAAGGTTGACTACTGATGTATATTCAGGCTTTCTGAAGGCATTGTCATGGAAGGATTCAGACTTATAAGTTGTGACTTGCCTCTCAGGCTTATGACACAAATATTATGTACTAAAGATAAAGCCCTGTCATTATTTTACACAGCAAAAAGAAAGAGAAAAATAAGAAGCTGAAAAAGTTGATGAAGGAGGGGGCTTCTCACGTTTGTAACATGAGAAAGCTCAGTTCATTGTAAAGTTTACACATGTATCAATATATAAGTGGAATATTATATATTCTGGAACGTATATATTCCAGAATTCTCTAAGTACACAGTGCCAATTCTTTAGTGTTTTACCATGTTGCTTACTATGTCTGCTAATCTTCTGAGGAAGAGGAGAGCAGAAAGACACCTGGGACCTTGAGACCGACTCACAAAGTGTCATATCCTCTATATGCCCACTACCGAAATACTTCCCTGCCTGATGCAAAATACTGAAATTTGAAAGTCACAGTGGGCCAAAAGAATAGGTGGAATCAGTGGTTCCTGTTTGTTCCCTAATGTGGTTACAAAGTCTCCTCAGAAACTGAGTAACAGCTGCATTATGCATTTCACCTTGGTTGGAGCACGGGGAGCGTGCCTGCTGACCCACCCTGGGCAGAGGTCTGAGCTGGGAGACAGCTCGCATCGGACACACTTCTTTCTACAGACTTGTACTTCACCATCTGCAAAGTATTATTCCTTTGGGTTTATGACTGAAGCAAAGAGATTGGGCCCCAGGGATCGGGTCTCTTTTGGGAGGCAGGTTGTGGGAACCATAATTTTCACTGGAACCTGGTTCTCCTCCCAGAAGCAGGGGAGAATGGTACCACTGCATCTGCACTTTGACCTCGTTGGAGAGGTGGGAAATAACAGCACTTTTTCACCAAACCTTGTGCTTGCCTCCCCTTTGGAGAAAAAAAAATGAATCAACTCTGCAGCAGGGGTGGCAGTATCAGCTGGGGAGCAATGCTGCTGTTCTCACTTTAGTCTGCCACCAGCTGACATAAGTGATTCTCCATTCTCCTGGTTTTAGGAAACAGTAGTTAACAGCTGCAAAGTAGCTTTCTAAACTTGCTTTTCCGTGCTGTCCAGCTCATGTATCTGTTTGGCGTGGTGGGGTGATATGCGTGAGATGCAAGATCCCGCAGAATATTCAGACCTGTTTAACAGTGTGGAGACTAAGCAAGTTAGGTCAAGTTTAGATTTGACCTAGGGTAAAATCAAGTTTAAATATGTGGTATAGATGTAACCTAATATGCTAGTCGTTTGCTTGTAATTTAGATGTGACTGACTGTCAATATGAAAGCACAGTGGCTTCAGCAGGATGGGTACAATCCAGCCTGTATCACTTCACCTGAAGGTGAAGATGGTAGAGATGCAGCCAAGGAGGAAGGGGTGGTGTGGGGAATGAATCTGGATGGGGAGAGCAGAAGGGTGGATGAGGAAATAATTCAGATTTCCTTAGACGCATAAAATGGCCCTGCATTCCTAATTCAGAGTACAGAATGCCTCCTTGCCTCAATGCTCAGTGCTTTACAGTATAGATGTGTGTATGCTGGGGATGAAATAAACTGGGAAATTCTTGGTCATAGGGTAGAGGGAAAAATGTGTTCAATGCTGTATATGTGCTAACTATATAACATATTTTTTCCTGAAGTAATTTCTGATATGATGGTTTTGAGTACTATATTCTGCACGAATAAAGATTCGTTTCAATGTTACCAGCAAAAGCTACTTTCAGGCAACAGGGCTTTTTTCCACATTCTCTGGATTTTCAAGAAATAATTGTCGCTACAGTAGAAATCTCGTCTGCAATATTTCAAACGAACACAGCATGACATCTGACAGCATATATTTTCCTAAGAACTGAGGAAGTGATAGACACATCCAAACTATCAGTTGAATTCTTTTGGACTCTTTCTACTTATTCTGTCTGTCTGTATAAGTATTTCTCCTGCCTTAGCAGTCTTCCTTTTGTGCCCACCCCCTAAAAAGAAAATTAACAAAAACTCTGGACAGCACAGTGTTTACAATGAGAAGAAAAGAAAAAAAAAGCTAGAACAGTCTTAAAAAACAAGAGTAATTTCTGAAATAAAATAAAAAAGGCACATGCATCTTCTTTGAAGTTCTTTGAACAGTATAACTAAAAAATAGATTAAATCTCAGGAGGTGATTTTAAGACAAGAAAAGATTTTCTCATCTACTGTTTAGGTTGGGGTAGAATTTAGCACTACTTATTTTTATTTCAATGAAATATTACTTTAATGCTTTAAGTCCTCTCATTAAAATTCACAAAGTTTATTAAAAATGCATCGTACCTTTCCCTGTGGGAGCTTCTCAAAGCCTCTAAGGGTCATAAGAATTTTCTTTTTCTCCCTTCATTCTATTACCACAGTGAATTCCCTGAGGAAATAAGAATGAAAACTTGGTTTATAAAGCCAGATAGCAGATAAGGTTTATTTTAGAGATATCTCTGGTTTTTTTCTCTTTAACCTAACGGAGACAGTGAAATTTTAAATCTTTTATGATTTCTCCTTAATAAATACTCTGATTCTGTCCATGTAATTTCAGATTTTTATGAGCTTATATTTTCTCGGATTTTATTTGTTGGTTTTGGTTTGTTTTGTTTTTTAATTTATGCACACCCTCATTTTGTGTACACTGTCATTTGCCTTCAAAGTTATTTGAAATTTAATGGAATTCTGTGTATTAGAGGGCTAAAATAATTGGACAGAATTAGCAAAAGCATATTTTAATTTCCATCAAGATGAAAAATAAAAGGGCTTCAGTTACAAGAAGAAGGTAGTGACAGTGGAAGAACAGCTGCTCACTGCTGACTTTAATTAACACAGTTGGAACAGCAAAGGGATAATTTAAGAATAATTAGTTTTGAAAGTGGTTTAATCACTATTTTGATTACCAATAATTGAATACTGAGATTCCAAAAGGGAAACTGGAAATTACATTTCCATTGGATGGATTTCATTTTAGCTCCTAAACCATGAAAACTATGAAAACTGATTTATTCACAAATTACTATTGGTGATTATGTTGTCTGGTAAAATGCCTTTCTATATACCAAAGTTTAAACCTCTGCACTTAAAATCTTATTTCTAGTTATTCTAATTTTATTTTTTCATGAAAAATGCGGTTAATTCAAAAGAATTTCTAAAAAAGTAGCTACCTAATACTGAATATTTTACACTATTTAAAATAATCTCATTTTTACAGGGAAAGAAAGTTTGGTGATAACCTACTCTATCCTAAAAAGATACAGGTACTGCATGCACCAAAAGGCAGAAGTCAAGCCCAAATTCAAGACTACAAAGTTTCAGATTTTTTATATATTATCCATTTCACTTTAAGTAACACAAATTTCTATAAATAAGAGAATTTGGCTGTACTAAATTTTTTTTTGAGCTTTTCTGTGTTGTGGACCACTTCCTCTCACTATTTGCAGAATGACACAGGAGGGGAGACCTGTGGGGGATTTGAAGCCACTGGGGAGGAGCAAGGTCTTTCAGGTCCCTCAAGACATCTCAGACATGTCTTCAACATCTGGGAGCCTTCGTGATGTCCGTGTGTTTTGGAGGCAAAGTACTTTGCAGATGAGAGAGGGCAAATCTAAAACCTCAGACAGAATACTTCCAGGGGGTGTGAACATCTAATTACTCAGCCAGGTGTATGATTTGCCTTAGAGGCCTGGCTGGGTCCCGACTTAGACACAAAGAAGCTTCAGTTCACAATGTTGTCTTGTTTATACAGTTTGCAGCAAGAGTCCAAAACAGATGCAAAACAATACCCTCATTAAGAGTATTTTAGATCCCTTTTTTCTCAATGTAATCCCTGATGTAAACAGTGAAACATAGGAATGACAGTATTATAAAACATCAAGTTTTACAGATTCATTCCTTTTCAGCAAGGACAGTCAAGCCTGACTGGTCAGCCTCAGGTTTTCAGATTTAACCAAATTCCATTACAGTCACTAAAGCAGTTGAGTAATTGCCAGCTTATCATAGAGGACAATTAGCCTGATATACCTTTTTTTGGTTCCTAATGGTGGAAAACATTATTAGCCTGAAGATATGTTTCTTCTTAAAACAGAGACTTTCTCACCATGAGCTGATTTTTTTTAAATTATATATATGTATATAATCATATTACCTTTATAGCTTGTTCAATTTTGTGTTCTCAGAAAGTAATTTAGAGATATAATAACTTTGAAGCTGCTATTCAGGTCTCAAGCAGTGTTCCTCAGGGCTCAGTTTTGGGACCAGCCTTGTTTAATATCTTTATTGATGATCTGGATGAGGGGATTGAGTGCACCCTCAGTACGTTTGCAGATGACACCAAATTAAGCGGGAGTGTTGATCTGCTTGAGGGTAGGAAGGCTCTGCAGAGAGATCTGGACAGACTGGATCGATGGGCTGAAGCCAACTGCATGAGCTTTAACAAGGCCAAGTGCCGGGTCCTGCACTTTGGCTACAACAACCCCAGGCAACGCTACAGGCTTGGGGAGGAGTGGCTGGAAAGCTGCCTGGCAGGAAAGGATCTGGGGGCCCTGGTGGACAGCCGGCTAAACATGAGCCAGCAATGCGCCCAGGTAGCCAAGAAGGCCAATGGCATCTTGGCCTGTATCAAGAGCAGTGTGGCCAGCAGGAGTAGGGAAGTGATCGTGCCCCTGTACTCAGCGCTGGTGAGGCCGCAGCTTGAGTCCTGTGTTCAGTTTTGGGCACCACAGTATAGGAGGGACATTGAGGTGCTGGAGCATGTCCAGAGAAGGGCAACAAAGCTGGTGAGGGGTCTGGAGAACATGTCTTATGAGAAGTGGCTGAAGGAATTAGGATTGTTTAGTCTGGAGAAGAGAAGGCTGAGGGGAGACCTTATTGCTCTCTACAACTACCTGAAAGGAGGTTGTAGTGAGATGGGCACTGGTCTCTTTGCTTAAGTAACAAGCGATAGGACAAGAGGAAACGGGTTCAAGTTGCGCCAGGGGAGGTTTAGGCTGGACATTAGGAAAAAATTATTCACTGGAAGAGTTATCAAACATTGGAAGAGGCTGCCCAGGGAGGTGGTTGAGTCACCATCCCTAGATGTGTTTAAAAGTCGTGTAGATATGGTGCTTAGAGACATGGTTTAGTGGCAGACCTGGTAGAGTAGGGTCAATGGTTGGATTAGATGATCTTAAAGGTCTTTTCCAACCTAAATGATTCTATGATTCCTGATATTCTATAAATGTGGTATCAGAACATGCATATGGACCGTATTTTTTGTCACTGGAGCTACATGGAGGATTTGGTACATGAGAGGAAGACGGATAGGAGATTTTTATTCTAGATTTCAAAAGCTATATGATGATGAGATTTACATTTTTTTAAAGTACATGTCAAATATGATTCAATTAGTGTTACTGCTATACCCTTTCTTGTCTCTTTGAATACGATGTTTGCTTTCTGCATTCTGCCTCTTGAAAATTATATGTAGAATACCAGGAGGCTGACCTTTCTGTCATAATTCTCTCATGTTCATAATCAGTTTGTATTCCTTGTTGTTTAAATCATAGTGTATGCAATACAAATCCTTTATTTCAAATTAGAAACTTTGTCCCAGGTTTAAATGTCTAGGGCTTTTTGGTCATTCTTTATGTGTATGAAGACTAGTAACTAGAAATGGGAAGACTAGCACTTTATAAAGTATAATACATATGTGACAGCTGTCATAAATGTGAGTTACTACTTCTGCATCACAGACATTTACTTTGCTTTGGAATTAACCAGTGTGTTTTCTTGCTTTGGAATTAACCAGTGTGTTTTCTGTGCTGCTCAAGTTGATGTCTTGAACTTAATTTTATACTTATCATCTCTTGTGGAAATGATGGTTATTCAGTGTTGCTGAAAACATTGTAGTGACTGACTTAAGTTGTAACACCTAGGACTGGTGATAATGCTGAATAATATTTTAGTGGGTGACAGTAAGAACGTTTGTTGCCTGGGCTGGAAGTCGTGACATTAGCTTCTTGCAATATGTGAACCCTGCAGGGAAGCCATTGAATATTTTGAGTCAAAACAAACTCAAGGTTTCCTTGGTTGTGGAGTATTAACTTGTATTCAGTAAGAAAGCAAGTCTGGTTTTGGATTCATATTTAACTATGAATTGCTCAGCTGTTCTACTCTGCTCTTCTTTTGTTCTTGCTGGAAGAGCTGTCTTTTTATTACAATAAATGTATATAATATAAGAGAATAAACTATAGGTTAAACAAGTAGTCCACATTTGTTACCCCAGGATACTTGCTTTGTCATTCTTGTTTTCTCTCCTGTCTCACTGGTTCTTTCTTGCTATATCCTTTTAGCACATCCCCTTTATTTACCTTATAAGTACCAGTCCCTCTCACACACCCTGCTTTCCCCCTCCAGTTCTGTGGCTGCCCCAACTAAACGGTCCCCAATGTCTGTTATCAAGGATTAAAGTTAAGCTTCCTGATCCTCCTCTTTCTTCATCCCATGTTTCATTATCTTCACATTTAACACTTTTAGAGTTCAAGTTTCCATACGTACTTCCATCTTCAGAAATAGGGAACAACTTTAATTTGCATGAAAAAAACCTGTAGGGATTTAGTTCTGTTCATTGTCACCAATCTAGATAACCTATCATTTCAGAAACTTCTTTTGTGAAAGGATCTGCTGCCTAAAATTCCGTAATTTAACTTTCCTATGCTATCTTTCACAGTTCAAACACTCCTGGAAGTGAAACTCACCTTCTGAAATTATTAAACCTCTTTGTGCTACACTCAGTTACCCTTTTTGTTCTTCCAGCTACATGTTTCTTCTCTCTCTGTATCCACTCTTTTTCATCTGTTAGCTTGATTATTTTTAAAAGGTCTCAAGCTAGAGGTAACAGACCTTTAAAAACCATTGCCTTTCAAGCAACAAAAATAATAAACATCCTCATAATTGCTGAGCTGTCATTACCAACAAGGAAGCATATGGATGGACAGGTTTAAAATGAATTCAACATTCGGCATTCAACAGGATAAAGTATATGTTTTCTTATTATCAGTGTTTATTGAGTAAATTATAAAAAAGTGTAGGGGAAAACAATCCTACTATCCTGGGATTATTACACAGTCTAAACACTTGGCTAGATAGGAGATTCTAGGTTTCTCTGCTGACTGTTAAAAAAGAATATTATGCACAATACATAACTTGGGTAGGCTAGACCCCAGGTTGCCTAAACACATCAGTACCTCCTGTCACGTTCTGCTGCCTTATTAAGATTTGCATTATGTAAGGGTTATCAAGCCTGATCTGTCTACAAAATTCATGGTCAAGTTTCAGTAATACCACTATTTTTCATCAAAATATCAGATTTTATTTATGGGTACCAAGTGTCCATGTAATATTTTTTTGTGAAGTTAATCTCAGAACAGGAGTGTTGCTAACTAAATCAGTTTTTGGTTGAAAACTTAAGAAAACATAATGTTCTCTGGAAGAAGATCCAGGAATGGAGTATTTAAATAATTCATATTAAAGAAATCTCTATTGTTCAATGAATAGATTCTGATAGGCATTCTGCATATGTTATTGGATAATGTCACTGGCTTCAAATGAGTGTGTCTTGCTCCTGTGGCTGTTAAAGACACTAGGGTTAACACATTTATGAGCTTTAACCCTCCATTAAGTCAAAGTGGAAAAGTAATTTAAGCCTGGGCTACAAAAGTAGCAGCTACCACAGAAGGACCCTAGGAAAGCCTGGGAAGAGACATTTCCAGAAGATGGGTTGTCGATTGAGTTAACCATTGTCAGAAACACAAACCAAGACCATAGAAACAGTTATGAATATGACAGAATCCAGAAAGATGAAAAAAAAAAATTTGCTTAGAGCTTGTAGCGTTGGTCTCTTCCTTGTTTATGGTCAATTCTACAATCACTTGAATGCCTATAATACATTTTAAATTAATTTATAAAATTTGTCCAAAAATTACAGTCTTATCCCTCTCTGCACAGTTGCTATCTGAAAAATACAGGTGCCTCAATTCTGACTTGAAGCTCTAGCTTAATTTACATGTTTTCTTCATGCCAAAATAGATGCAAAACAATATCCTCATTGGTTTCTTTTTTCATCTCTTGCATGAATGCCATTAATAAAATTACCTGAAACACAGGACTGACAGGTTTATAAAGCAATTTTTTATAGATTCAATTCCTTTTTAACAGGGGTGGAAGTAGTGTCAAACCTGACTGATTTCCCCAAATTCCAGGCTGTCACAGAGTATAATCAGTCCATTTTCAGAGTGCTAAGAGTGTTGTTGGTTTTGCCTAAGCACTAGCAAGATCTAATATTTTTTGTAGTGCTGTAAATGCTTGGCCAAATCCATAAAAAATTTTCTAGGACAAGATACCTTTTCCTTCAAGTTCTCACATGTCACTGCCATATAGCTGCTTTGTCTCTTTTTTTAAAAAAAAAAAAAAAGAAAAGTCTGTAAATTTTTGCTTCCAATTCCATTAATGATTCTGTCAGCAAGACAGCCATTGTTCCAGTAGGAAGGTATGATTCAGTATTGATGTTTATTTATGATCCATATTCTTATTTTAACTGGATGATGAAGGGTATACGTAAGCATTGGATATGTTGAAATATAAACATCACTAAATATTGCTGAATATTACTTTGTGTTTGAGAATTAGAGTTGTACACTATCATGGAAAAATGTGTCTGCTATATTACAGCAGCTACCTTTAAGACATTGTGAAAAGTTGTATCAGTGTTATCACCATCTTAGTGAAGTTATTCATAAATTATACAGGTATTGTGATAATTTTTTGCTGGAATATGCGAAGCTTTGGGTATTAAGAATGTTGAGTTATTGTTCCCGTTCTTGAATTAGGAACTCCCTGTGCTAACTGGATGCTGAAATGAATGGAGTTCTGAGAAAGTACTTTCAGTTCTCTCCAGTAAATCAAAGTGGGCCCTTGTTGTCTCAGCCTGGATGCTCCTGAGCATGTATGCAGTAGATTCCAGAATACCAACCTGCAAGGTTCAACATTTAGATGTCTTTTGAAACAGAATCAGAAATTCCTTCATTAGAAATGACATCAGCAATTAGCAGAATAATCTGTGTCTAAAAACACTTACAGAAAAGAATTAGAATCATAGAATGGTTTGGGTTGGAAGGGACCTTAAAGATCATCTAGTTCCAACCCCATTGCCCTGGGCAGGAACACCTTCCAGTAGACTAGGTTACTCAAAGCCTCATCCAGCCTGGCCTTGAACACTTCCAGGGATGAGCCATCAAAAACTTCTCTGGGCAACATGTTCCAGTGTCTCACCACCCTCAGAGTGAAAAATTTCTTCCTAGTATCTATTCTAAATCTACCCTCTTTCAGTTTAAAATGGTTACCCCTCATCCTATCACTACACTCCCTGATAAAGAGTTCCTGCCCATCTTTCCTGTAGGTCCCCTTTCAGATACTGGAAGGCTGCTGTAAGGTCTCCCCAGAGCCTTCTCTTCTCCAGGCTGAACAACCCCAACTCTCTCAGCCTGTCCTCATAGGAGCGGTGCTCCAGCCCTCTGATCATCTTTGTGGCCCTCCTCTGGACTTGGTCCAACAGGTCCATGTCCTTCTTATGCTCGGGGCTCCAGAGGTGGACGCAGTATTCCATGTGGGGTCTCATGAGAGTGGAGTAGGGGAGCAGAATCACCTCCCTTGACCTGCTGGCCACAATTCTTTTGATGCAGCCCAGGATACCGTTCTTTTGGGCTACAAGCGGACATTGCTGGCTCATGTTGAGCTTCTCATCAACCAGCACCCCCAAGTCCCTCTCCTCAGGGCTGCTCTCAATCCACTCTCCACCCAGCCTGTATTTGTGCACGGGATTGCCGCAACCTACATGCAGGACCTTGCACTTGGCCTTGTTGAACTTCATAAGGTTTGCACAGGCCCACCTCTCAAGCCTGTCCAGGTCCCTCTGGATGGCATCCCTTCCCTCCAGCACGTTGACCTCACCACACAGCTTGGTGTCATTGGAAAACTTGCTGAGGGTGCACTCAACCCCACTCTTCATGTTACCAACAAAGATATTAAACAGTGACAGTCCCAGTACCAGCCTCTGAGGAACTCCACTTGTCACTGGTCTTCACCTGGACATTGAGCCATTGACCACAACTCCTTGAGTTCAACCATCCAGCCAATTCGTTATCCACCGAGTGGTCCATCCATCAAATCCATGTCTCTCCAATTTAAAGATCATGATGTCGTGTGGGACAGTGTCTAAATGCTTTGCATAGGTCCAGGTAGATAATGTCAGTTGCTCTCCCCTTGTCCAGCAAGCTGTAACCCTGTCACAGAAGACCACCAAATCTGTCAGGCATGATTTGCCCTTAGTGAAGCCGTGTTTGCTGTCACCGATCATCTCTTTATTTTCCACATGTCTTAGCAGAGTTTCCAGGAGGATCTGCCCCATGATCTTGCCAGGCATAGAGGTGAGACCGATTGATCTGTACTTCCTGGGCCTTCCTTTTTTTCCCTTTTTAACTTAGTTATATCACAAGTTTTAATTAACAAATATTAGCTGATAATTTTAACTGCTGGCATTGAGAAACTGATACTTTAGTAGCTTTTTTTCTTAGTACAGTATGACATAAAAGAGTTTGGGAGTTCTGAACTTCTCCATGCATGCGATGTGTATAATAAAAGACAGTCACTTAGTTGAATAGCTTGTCAAAACATAGAATGAGGCACAACCTGGGAACATAATAAGACAACATGTAGTAAGAACCAGCATATTCTTCCTATTAAGTGGCTGAAGTGAAACAGGGGGAACATTTTATTCTGGTTTTACATTACCTAACATTCTTCTTAAGTACTTTTGCAGACCCTAAGTATCCCACATGTCTCAGGAGAAGATGCACTGAGGAGCATGTCATTTTCACAAGGTGAAATCAAATGAATATTCTAAACATGGAAGTGAAATATCTTATTTCTGCTGTACCTCTTCAGCCTAGTGCAGTGCTAAGCTGGGCTCGACTTGGCGACTCTGTTCTAAGGTGTGTGTAGATCTTTTGACTTCATTAATCAGAGCAAATAAAGTAATGAGCAAGCCTTTGCTTTTTATTTGACAGGTATGGATAGACTTGTAGGCACCATAATGTAGACACATTCAAACAAGTCTCCTAAAAGGGTAATTCAGGGGCTTAAGCATCTGCATTATTAATTTGGAAGTTTCTTCCAATGCATAATAATAGAGAAAATAGGTGTCTGCATTTATACTATGCCTAAACTAGGCGTCCTAAATTAAATCTAAAATTTCCTACTAATGTAGACTTTTGGTAATGTAAAAATAAGTTATAATGACATTTTAGAAGTAGCTGTTGTGTTTTTCTGATATATTTTGCCCTATGTAACAATAGTACAAACCTGCAGCTTTCTTAGCTGTGAGATGCTACATTGTAAAGATCCAACCCTCATTTTGACTAATGCAGGTAACCAGAGCTAGGTCAGAAATTCCAAGACTTTTTAATGTGTCCTGCATTTCTTTGTCACTTGTATCACTCTTCTTTCTCTAATTATTTGGTTTATAGGACTTCAGAAAAATAGACTAAATATTGAAATCAGACTACGATCAATTAAAAAGAAACAAAATGAAAACTGGAGGAGAAGAAGGAAAGGGGGGTGGGAGCACAGACAATGTACTCAGTTACTTACAGCAAGAGCAAAAAGACCTCATCTGTCTGCCCTTGTACTGCCTTTCCTGAATAATTCAAAGCAGTAAAATGTAGCAGCCAAAATGTTACATTTACTATCTGAATTAAAGTGGCTAAAAAGAAAATCTCGGCATATATGTGAACTATAAGTGAACTATTAAGCTGAGAAGGGTTTTTCAAAGTCATTGTGTTTAATAAGCTAAAGCACTGCTGTATGTTAGCTCTGTTTTGTATCAATTAAGTTTATTTCATTTGGCATTATTTTCCAAGGAGACACATATCAGATATAGCTTAAACTCATAAATGTATCATTTCTTAGAATTTAAAACCCTAGATTTTCAAGTTCTGACATCATTTGGGAACCTGATGATTTGGCTTCATCCAATTCACCCTTCCAAAAGTTATCTTCCACTTTTTCTAGATGAGTGGAAACCTTAAAATCATGTATAGATCCACTACAGAAGTAGTTCTTGTTTCATAGCAGTAACACGGCCCTAAAATTCTAACACCTGTATTCCTCTATAATAGATTACGTCATGTGTTAAATTAAGTGTGAAAAAAATGTTGCGGGATATATAATTAGAATATAATTGCTTCAGTGCACACCTGTCTAAAAATGTCTTTGCCTTTAGTGATGTGCATGGATGTATCTAGTCTAATAATCTGCTCTTTCCTCGTAATTGGATACCCTGCAGCTTAAACTACAGTACATTTTATATTAACCTTTCCTAAGCTAGAAGGTAATATGGACATGCATGACGGAAGCCTATTTCTACTGATTTAGATGAGGACCATTGCTTTTGCTGAACACTGAAAATAACTGCTAGTCTGATTTGATATTAAAATTGAAAAGTGCATGTGAAACACAGGATAAGGATCTTCTCAGGTAGAAGGGTGAAAATGGGTGCTGAACGATATGAGAACACTTCTGTATTAAAGAGCAAATAAACAAAACATTTTGAAGTGATGCAGTTCAGAGTGTTTTGAAATACCAAACATCAGAGAAAACAATAAAAGACTGAGCATGTCTGTAAAGCACAATAGCAAAACAGACGAGGTAACATTTCATACTTACAATTAAAACTGGAAGTGTATATCTCTCCAATTAAGCCAGTAGTAAGGGTTTGGGAGCATATATCATTTGTCAGCATTGATTCCAATTAAACTCAGAGGTTCCCGCTGTAAAGAATGGTGAGTAATCAATGAGCAATTAAGAGCAGAAGACCTTGAAAGTAACTTATCATAGTAAATCTGGTATTGAGATGGTGCGGGCAGATTGCCATTAAACCACTTACACCAGTGATAACACGCTGCAGGCAACACCATTTGTTGCTCTCTTAGCCTGGACTGTAGTGCAAACAGCTTTAGGTTTAACTTCTTAAATTCCTGGGACAACAAGCAACATCTGCCTGTAAATCCTGGTCTGGAGCTTGCTGGGTTGTCCCCCGTTACCAGCTACTACAACTCCCATATTTATTATTAGTAGCTTAGAAAAGATAAATCAAGCCCTTAAGGATCAAGTAAGCTCAAAGTTATTAAAGACAGAAATATGTCAATACAGGGAGTGCCAAATGGGAATTTAAGGACAACAGTAGCAGAAAGTTTGAATACGTTAATTTGCCCTTAGGTGCTGTAACTAGCTTTTATTCCAGGGCTGAGGAAGGGAAATACAGGTCAAATGAACTTTTGGCAAGCGCCATGCATGCAAACATTATTTGCATAATAATTTAAGAATTTATTGTCAAACACAATAACTCTTTGAAAGATGTCTTGTCACTTCAAAGAGTCTTTGTCATGCTGCCTGTATGCAATCTTGTTCAATTAATATATTCTTTTTTTTTTTAATTGCTTCACTAACACCTAATTAATCTTGTGTCTGATTTTACTTGTTGCTGGAGTGTATGCCTACCAGGTCAGGAGCTGTTTCCTCTTGAATGTGCAGATGTTCCCCCAGGCAAAATACACACATAACATGTAAGCAAAATATAAATATGTGTATTTATCAACATAGATTGGATTTAGCACCTTGCCACTATAACTATCCAAGCCAATTTAGAAAGTGAAGCTGCAAAGGTGCTCTTGTGTGACTACTGACTAATTGATAACTGGAAAACTACTATACAGTATATATGCCTGGACATTTGTATCTTTTCTATTTTTTGAGTTGTATACTGTTTTCCATGTTGCAACACTATGTAGCATTTAAAATTAAGTTCCTGTGTTTAACATACCTGCCCTAGTTGTTACACTCAAAATCTTGTTATGGACAAAAAGGGGGACATACCTTACATGTGAAACAAAGAATTTATTTTTAGTCATCTTAAAAGCCTAACAGACTTTACTAAAACAGAACAAAGTTATTATGATTAGACCAGTTCAAATTATGCTAGCAGTTACAGTCCAAGTTGATACCAAATACAACTCGTTAGCAATATGGTTAAAATTGTTATACCAAAGCTTCCTAATATACCCCTTTTATTTTCTGGTGTTATGGTCATCCTTTTGCTGCACTTCTGGTCCTAAAGGAGTAGGAGTGGCATTGCAGTGAGTTGTCAGGATCCCAAATTCCGGACAGGGAGGAGTGTGAAGCTGGTGATAAAATTTCTTCCTCCTCTTCGTGAGAAGCTTTCCCCCCCCACCTTTTTTTTTTTTTTTTTTCTTTTGTCATTCTAATGTCTGCTTGGGCTATTTTAATGTTTTCTAACATGCTGTACATCTTGCTTTTTCTTCACTGGTCTGCAACTTTATGTTGCATCTCAATTTACAATATATAGTATGCTTTATGTATGTGAGATGCTTGTTATTTGTTTTGGGGGTTTTCTTGTTACTCCTACAACAGTTTTTGCCCACCTCTGAATTCTGCATTTCCTTGACTGATGACTGGTGAGCTGCATGTAGCCTTGGGGGCTCCAGTGTTTCTCTGCACCACCATTTTTAAGATAATTTTTTTACATGTAACAGAAGATATTATTTTTTCCTTATATTCTTAGAATGTCAAGCTGCAATGACAATAACAACTTTGTCTTATGAAAAATTCTGATTATATGTACCAGCGGAATTCACCACTCACAGTTTATATGCCTACCCAGCCGAAAGAAAACAAAATTCGTAATTTTTTAATGATATATACAAATACTGTTTTGGTTTTTTTTTTTCTTTTTTCACAGAAACAAACCATATGCTATTTGGGAAATGTACATTTTTATCACACACTGCAAACAAGATTTCTTTTTGTTGGAAGATTCCTTGTTGGACTGATGATAAACTTATTACCGAAAACCCAGAAAGATTTTACTCCCATAAACACATGCAAAAAAAAAAAAAAATTGCTGGACATTTGCAAAACTAGAAACTCAGATTTCTTTAATAGCCTGTTACTGAAACTACTTCTGTGTGTTGGGAAAGAAGTATTTCCACAAATCCAACACTGCATTTACATACAGAAAATTGACTTGAAATAGTTCATGGGCAAATCAAGTCCTCCCTACTTCAGATACATTGCTATTTGGTATGTTATTTTCTCTGGCATATTAGTTGCATTTATATACCCTTAAACAGGATCATAATGCTGGAGGAAAGAAGTATGTGTGGTTCTTTGTAAGGTATTCTTTAACTGGAAAACGAGAATTATGTGTGTTGACAGGTTTATGTGCATTCTGTCATATAGCATATGGTAGTGCTGATAAGAACTTGTAATACTCTGTCTAAAGACCTCTCATCTTTGCAATGTCCCTGACATCCCATGCTCATTTTGGTCTTTGGTAGGAAAAAAAGTGAAATACAATATTGGAGCTTGAATGAGGGGATTCATGAAACTTGGTGGATTTTCCTGAACAAGAAAGATGGGGTGAACACTCCGCCCACAACAAGCCTCTTCAGTTAGTTTTTCCAGTGTCTTTTGTTGTGCCAAAATAAAATTTCTTGATTTAATTAGAGAGATTTGATTTACACATCAAGTAAAATTACTTATGATAATGTTTTTTAGGTACCTTTGGTTTAGCTATCTCTATCTTAGTGTATCTATATCACCTGGTTTAATAGAAGGTACTACAATTTTCCCTGTATCTCTGACGATCTAAGAATATAATGACATTAATAGTGCGGCTTTGTCTTGCATAACATTTTGTGTGCATGCACAAATGTAGCTTACCTTTTCCTGCTCTAAGGAGCACATTCAGAACCAACTCAGTTTAAAATGTTGGCCAAGAAATTTCAGGCTTAATTCAGAAATTTATGGACTCATCAACAACACTAAACCTGAAGCGTTAATCTCTTATCCTGTATTACAGCACAATCATGCCAAATGTTCTAGGTAAGGGACTGTCAGCAGTTTTAATCTGAATGTTGATTTTTTGGATGTCATGACTTATCCACTTGGGGCATGTGTGGAACAAACAGTGCAGGTTGAATGATCTGCCGTTCTGGAAACTTTGGACATCTTGGAGAGATGTGACTGGTCAGAAGCTGTGAAAGCAATTCATGCAGCTTGGACAACTTTGGGCTGGAAGCATAAGCAGGAGGAGGTTGGAGGGGGAGGTATGGGGCAAGTGGATGTCAATAGTTTTGACCATTATAAAAACTTTTAATTGTGGGTAAGGGCACTAATTTGGATACCGTGATTCATCAGGTTATTGATTTCACTGGAGACGTCTCTCAACTTGAAGGAAACCATTTCAAAGATATCTACATTGGTTGGTAGTCTGGACATGGAGATACTAGTTAATATTGAAGCTCTCAGGGTATCTTTTATGAGAATGCATTTTTAGTTTAATACAGTGAGTGAGGCAATGCTATTTTAAGGATTCCTTTTCGCTTGTTTACAGGAACTGGTAGTAAATAAGGAGAAACACAATTATACCTTGTATTTGGGATATACAGCATGTCTATTACTATTTTAGATTATCCTTTTCTGCATTTAGTTTATGTGACAGAATTATTTAGGAATGATTTTATGCACAATAGCTTTTAGTATTTTTAGAGGTAGTAAAATCACGCATGCTATGAAAAACCTAATAACTTTTGTATTTTTTTTACAAGATACTGATATGTCAAAGACCACACATTAAAAGATAGCCGGACTGTAGGAAATAAAACTTTAGTAAGATGATAATCAAAGAGTAACATCTTAAGTAGAGACAAATTCAAATATTCCCAGGCATCATCATTCATAAACTGAATAGAGAGCTTTGAAACCCTGTATAGAGCACCCTTCTCAGACAGTTACACCTTGTTGTGGTTGCCTTAGCCCTTTTCATCTGACTAATGTGTTTGTTAAAACAGGGTCACCAACAGGATGTGCTATTTTAGAGGTGGTATATTCATACCAAATGCAGAGGTAACGCAATTTTGTATAAAGTCCACCCCTCATTGTCATTAGTTACATTTACATTTTAAGATCCAGCTAGGTATCCTGAAACCATCCTTAAGCCCAAGTGGTTCTTTTAGTGTCTGTACTTCAATACAGGCCCATACTTGGATGCAACAGGCAACTTTATGTGCAAGTTTGGGAGAAAGTTTAAGACATAGGAATAACAATGTTTTTTCTTGTGTTGGCCACAGCTGAGTCTCCTTCCTGTACAGTTCTCAGCATTATATGTTGCAAGGTCAGAATGATACTACAATGGTCTGACCACAGCGGACAAAGTTAATGGCTTTCTCTCTATGACAGTGTGGACAGACCGGGTCTGGGTAGGCAGAGTCAGGCCAGGGAGCACACCGCACATTAGCTAGCTTGCTCATAGACTGAACTACTTCAAAGAACGGTTGTAGAGAGACCATCTGTCTTGGAGTCTCGCAGCAATATTCATTTTTTAAAGGGGAGCACCTTTCACATTTACTTGATACCAAAAAGTCTATGAGAGATTTCATCATCTTCAGGACTCTGTGTTTTTAATTTTTCTTCTTTGTGTGTATATGTATTTTCGTTTCATGGGCTGTTTCAGGCAATAAGGACTGCCAGTGCTCAGTGTGTCTTTCTCTCTATGACAGAAGGGCAGAAGCAGTGACAAATACAGCTAGCACAGAGAAACAGAATCAATAATTCAGCTTCCTTTCTTCTGACACAGAAATTTCATGTCCCACAAGCCTAGAGCAGAGACAGGATCTGTGCCAATTCCAATTGTGGGGAACATACTCTTGCAACAGAGCAGGTGTCTTTCTGAGAGCATTGATTCATGAAGAAGGAAATGGAAAGTATGGAGAAATAGGGTGTGAAGTGAATTATCAGGAGGTTATTTTACAGGAGGCCTGATATCTTAGAGAGAAGAGATAGCTGCTTGTGCTACATACAGGGACTGTAATATCCTTGAATATACTTAGTACCACATGGGAATTCAGCAAGTGAGAAATTATGGTAGCACTCAAAGTTGGTTCAATTGTTACTTATCCTCATGTCCTTCAGCCTTTACCATTACTGTTTTGGTAGACATGACAATGGAGAGTGTTGGGCTGAAATTCAGAAGGGAAAAACCCCCAAACAATAAAATTCTTCCCTCTCTAAGATATGCCCTTTGTTGTACACAACAATAAATTGAACAGGCTGTTACTGGAGTTTTAATAAGACCATAAACTTTCTGCTCTATATGTAAAATGAAACAGTTGATTTAGTTTATAATGATACAAACAATAAAACCTACTGTAAATATATATAATTCTCTGAAGTATAAATTTGATTACAAAGAATAATGTTGACAAAATACACAGCATATCATGCAGCTAGATAAAAGAGGCAGGAGGATAATTAAAAAACATTACATTAATTTATTGAAAAATTGAGGGTCTGATTTCCAATACATTCTGTGAAAGGCCAGCTTGGAAGGTAACTGAAGTTACTAACCAATACAAGCCTCAGCCAGGGCAAAATATGTGTGCCTCTTCCAATCTCTTTGCCTGTGGGCATATGCTTTGTGCCAGTCATAGTTAATTTTGCACTAGAAATCCGTGTGGGACTGCCAGCTGGAAGCAGGGGCAATGAAAACAATGCGTGTAAGTGCCTCGAACTACTGGAAATATGATGCTTGGTATTTAGATGTCAAAAAAATTGCTACTTGTTTATTGTTAAATTAAATGCCGTCAGGCTAAGCGCTCATCTATAATTGAAGTTTACTTTTAAAGTAAACTTCAGCAACCTCTCTTTCTGCTCTTGCCACCCACTTTTATTATCCTGAGAGGGCCTGGAAGTATGTCACAACACCAAAGAGATTTCAAGTTTATGTGTCTTCAAGGAACTATAGATTACAATTAGACACTTCATCTCAAGGCATGAAGTTGAGATCAGCAAGTTTAGTAGTTTTTTTGCTATTTTCACAAAAAAAAAAAAAAAGAAAAAAGTCTATTACAGAATCATGGCGTAATTTGGGTTGGAAAGGACCTCTGAAGGTCATTTGGTCCAACCCCTTCTCAGAGCACAGCTCTGTGTTGTTAGTGGAATTTATTTAAAAAAAATGAGCTCAACATGACTGAAGAAGGTCAAGAGACTTCTGATTTTTTTCCCTCTTGTCTGTCTGGAGTGGGTCTGAAGGGTTACAGATCAGTTCTGATAGAAACCGAGACATCTAGATTTGGAGATTGAAACTGGTGATGCTTATCTGAACCAGTGTTTATGCAAGAAAATATTTTTTTTATTTTCTGTCTACTGTCCCTGCAGAATTCATTAGTCTCTTTTCCCCTTTACTTCTCTAATAGTGCACCACAGTGTGAATTCATGAAGGTTTCTGTTAAGTGGAAGTGTATTAGGCTCTTGATTCCAATTCGCAGGTAGTGATAGATCACAGAGGAATCCAGAAGCATCTGAAACAGTGCATTAGGTAACCCACTCCCAGTCCAAAATACTTAAGTACACATTCAGCTAGAATTCAAAAAAGTGAGATGGAGAGAAGCCTAAAAAGAAAAAGAGGCTTGGAAAATGTTTTTCCTTTAAACTTTAGCAAAGTTTATTATGCAGAGCTAGATCATCAGATTAAGAGAGATGCATATGCTCTAGCTGATCATTGGGTGAAGGCTTATATTTATTGAATGGACGACCACTGCCCTTCATAAGTAATTTCTCTGACCTCAAGGGTTCTCTTGACAGAATCAGACCCTACTTTCTAGCTTTTATTTTATGGTCCAATGGTCCATTTCAGCTGCTTAGTTCACATGCATTCTTACTGCACTATTTTAGCATTCAGATTCAAGAGCAAGAAGTCTCAGTTACTCTGAGGCCTGCTATAGAAATTTCAACTAAAACTGTATGAAATCAGGTTTTAAAGCTGCTCAGGGTTTAAAGGCTGCCTCCCAGCTACTTTTGGCTCTTCTGCTGCTTCTTGTAGCAAAGCACTGATTTTATGTGCACAGCGGCATGGCACAAGCACAGCTCCTTAGGACCCACCCATCTCTGCTAGCTTTTGGGTGACAGAAAGAGATGGGAAAGGAGAAATGTTGTGCAGAATAAAGAGGAAAGGACAAAAAATCCAATTAGTTTCTAAGAAATAAAAATAACCCTAGCTGTTAAATCTGTCACTTCAGCCTTTTTAAAACATCCTGATTTAACGTAATATACATGTTTTAACCTTATATGGTTGGCCAATTGTAATAAAAAATAATTCTAGCTGATTTAACAACCACATAATTTTCTTTAAAGAAACCAAACCAAAAAAAAGTGCAAATTTTTGCTATAATTTCTGAAATGTATACTGCAATAAACTCACTTCTTGCAGAGTTTTATGATGCTATAATGCAAAGGCAGTCTGACTGGGCTGGCTTATTATATCGAGCTAGATGATTCCAGTGGCTAATGGAACCTTGGCAAACAATGAAATCCTGGAAACTTCAGATAAAGCAAATAAGATCAATGAGAGAGGTGGAAAATAATTCCATAAAGGCCTAATTTATTAGTAATGGAGGTGGGGGAGTGGGAAAAATAGACCAGGTATGGGCAAAACGAAGCAGCTGAAGCAGTTGAAACTAGTAAGGAATAATAGAAATAAAGAAGCAGGGAGGGACAGAGATTCAAAGGATTTCTGAATCAATTTTTTTCTCAGGGAGACATAGTACTTTATTGCAATTATGCCAGCAATGAAATTTAATATTGTTAACCGAGCATTACAAAAATATTTGGTTTTACTAGGATTATTGATTTTAAAGGAATGACTTCCAATCTGCCATCCAGATCTTGTGAAGATCATTCACAGTTTGACTTTTCTGTATCAAAGGTCTTGGAAACAGTAAGACCCATGTCAAGGATAATTACAAATTTGCTTTCAGTGGACCTGGAGACAGCTCTATTGTGTGAAGTATCTCCCTGAAGAAAATGAGCAGTGACTCAGTGAGGGCATTCTTAGGGGAAAAAAACCCCACAACAAAACAAAAAAACCCACAAGACCAATTTTCAGAAGAATAAGTTCCTAAAATCTCTAGCATGAGTACCTGGATAACATATATGGATTATAAATTAAAATTCTCATTTTTGTAAAATACGGAGTATGTAAAAAGGATATTGAATTCAAAAATATTTCCTATGAATTTTATCTTAACCTACTTCACAGTAACCTGCTGAAACATTTTACTTTCTGTTACAATAGACCAGGAGATTTGTTATAACAGCTCTGCTAATGAGACATTATCTGCTAAGTCCTGTAACACAACTATTTGTAATCATATGACTATCCATCATCATAGGGCTACAAAGATGATTAGGGGGCTAGAACATCTTTCTTATAAGGACAGGCTGAGGGACTGGGGTCTTTTTAGTCTGGAGAAGAGAAGGCTGAGGGGGGATCTCATCAATGCCTATAAATACTTAAAGGGAGGGTGCCAGCAGGATGGGACCAGTCTTTTTTCAGTGGTGCCCAGTGATAGGACAAGAGGTAATGGGCACAAACTTGACAATAGGAAGTTCCATCTAAACATGAGGAGGAACCTCTTTCCTTTGAGGGTGGCAGAGCACTTGGACCAGGCTGCCCAGAGAGGTGGTGGAGTCTCCGACTCTGGAGACATTCCAAACCCTCCTGGATGCCATCCTGTGCAACCTGCTCTAGGTGTCCTTGCTCTGGCAGAGGGGTTGGACTAGATGATCTCCAGAGGTCCCTTCCAACCCCTGCGATTCTGTGATCATTTTGTTTTGCTTTATAAGGGTGGCAGTTTGACATAATTCAACATCCTCACCTTCTCAAAAGAAGGATTTATGTGGGAGTGCAGAAGAGTGTTTACCTGTTTTTCCAGAAAATAAAACCTTTACATGGACACGAAGGTTAGGCTGAGGAGAGCAAAGCAGTGGAAAACAGTCATCAGGCTTATTTTTTATTTCTATAGTCTGAAGGTGAAAGCCAGCTTTTTCCAGCACAGAAGAGAGAGATCCCCATCTCTTTTTGGATCCAGGTATTCCCCAAACCAGAAATTTGGTATTTCAGATTAAACCCATTGCTAGCTTTTGTACAGGACAAAATTTCCTTCTTCCTCCCCCTCTCTTACCAGGCACGGGTCTTATAAAAGACTTTTTTTTTTCACTGTGGCAGTATAAAATTTCATGTCCAATGTAAAGCGACAGCTCGTTAAACATTAATTATCTAGCATTCCTCATGAAATATCTTTCTTCACACTACCAATAAAATAAGACAAATACAGCTCCAAAATGTAGATAAATTGGAAGAGACCATATTTGTTACATGTAACTAACTAGATCAATTTATGCGTTTCTGTATTAAATTTTATCTATTAGGCCAATGCATGAAGTTACATGTGTTTCAGCTTTCATAAAAAATACAGAAAATGCGAGATATTTTGTTGTCACTTTTGTTAATCTATATTGAATTCATTGAATAGATTCATTGAATTCAATATTGATTCATTGAATTCAATATTGATTCATTTCATTCATTAAATTCAATATTTCCTTACTGCAGCTGCTCTGTGACTTCACCCTTCTATTATCTTTCAATATGTGCTGCTAAGTCCTGGTAATGAAGAACTATTACCCCTTGGTTTTTGTTCGTGTGGCTGTTGAGTTTTTTTCCCCAACTCACCTCCTTTGGTTTCTTTTACAGTTCTATTGAGCTGGTGATAGGAACCATAGGAATTTTACTTAAAAGAATTTCTTAAAACTTTTAGTTTTTTGTTGCACTTGCTATGGCTTGTCTACATGGGTAACACGTGTAATCACTTAATGCTAAATAATGGTGACAATGGGGTTGAGTGTTTATGGGTAAGAATCAGGGGAAGGCCAACAAGGCAGATATCATGGTGGGATTCTGTTACAGACCGCCCAATCAGGATGAAGAGGAAGATGAAATATTCCATAAACAGCTGGGAGAAGTCTCACAATCACTAGCCCTTGTTCTTGTGGGGGACTTCAACTTACCAGATGTCTGCTGGGAATACAATACAGGAGACAGGGGACAGTCTAGGAGGTTCCTGGAGTGTAATGAGGATAACTTCCTGACACAGCTGGTGAGGGAGCCAACAAGGCAAGGTGCCCTGCTGGACCTGTTGTTGTAAATAAAGAAGGACTTGTGGGTGATGTGATGACTGGAGGCCGTCTTTGGCATAGCGATCATGAAATTGATAGAGTTTTCAGTTCTTGGAGAAGCA